>JALIZH010016747.1:0-95184 GCA_030522465.1 Rhipicephalus appendiculatus
CCGTAGAGGTTGCAGTTGTAGCAGTTGCGCTCTCCGTGTTTGTTAATGGACGGCAATAGCTGGCGTCGATCCGTTCCATGGTTCGAGTCGACGGCCTCTTCTCTTGTCATGGGGAGGCTGCGCTCCGAAAAATGGTGACATGAGGCTTCGGTTGCGTGGTCCGAAAAGCTCCCGCCGTTCTCGTTCGATGCGCTCGAACTCCAAGATGTCGTGCAGTGGGTCGTCGTCGTCGTCATGCGTCCTTCCCAAGAGCATGGTGCAGAGTTCGCGAGAGCGTAAACCCGGGAGAACTTGTTCTCGTGTATCGGTAAAGTCGAGGTTTACTTCATGGCAAAGACGCACCTTGGAGTGGAAGTAGGCGGTCGTGCTCTTGTTACGTTGCTGCACGCGCTCTTGCATCCTTCGCCATCGTTCCGCGACGCGAGTCTGGCTGACGAAGGTCTTACGGAAACGTGCCTCGAATTCTTCCCACGACGTGATCTGGGAGCTCCTCGAACGGTACCAATCCTTGGCAGCTGCAACCAACCGGGCCTTGGCAGTTTCGAGCGTGTATGCAGCTGGCCACCCGTGAAGGTTCGAAGTTCGGCGAATGTTGTCTATCCATTCACGCGCTGAAGGAGCGTCCTCGGAGCCGTCGAAGGGACTGATGTTGTGGCTCAAATCAGGAATTACCTGGAACGTTGGCGCTGGTTGAGGCTGCGCCGCGCCGGCCACAGTCAGTCTTTGCAGCAGGGTCGATAGAAGACGGTCCTTTTCTTGGAGGACTTGCAGGAGGTCGCGAGCTGTGATGGTGTCTCCACCGCCAGTCGGGTTGGATGTTCCCTCGGTTCTTTCCATTTAGGGTTAACACGCTCCGTCGACTGATCAAACCCACTATCAATCTCGGTGGCGACTGGATGGCGATCCCACTTCTGATTATGTTGTCTTCGGGCGCCGTTGAAGACCCGAGACGTAATAAAAGGATGTAGAATAATTTACTTTAACATAATCACTCGTATGCCACACAGGCTACACTACGCCACACAGGCGAACAGCGCGTGAGTCTCTCTACTTCGTCGTCTTCTTCTTCCACTGGGCACACCTAAAATCCCGCGCATTCCACTGTGGCGCGAGCGCCACAGTGGAATACTCATGAATTTGGTCTTTGAGGTATTCAGGGAAAGGTTATTGTCGTTACATCATTCGGAGAAAGAACACAGATCTGACTGCAGCAAGCGACAGTCGTTAATTGAATGAATTACCTTAAATATCTTGATGTCACCGGCGTACAAGAGAAAAGAAGAATAACGAATTGCAAAACAAACATCATTAACGTAAATTAAAAATAAGAGTGGGCCTAATACCGACCCTTGAGGGACCCCACTAGTCACTTCGTATAAGGAAGACGTTTGGCCATTTACGGCAACATAACATGATCTATTAAGCCGATAGCTATGCAGGAGATTCACAATAGACGAGTCAACATCAAAGTGTGCAAGTTTAACCAGCATCAGTGAGTGGCTCACTACGTCAAAAGCCTTGCTCAGGTCAGAGTAGACTACGTCAACCTGTCCTCTCTGAGAAATAGGCGAGGAGATCTGCGTCATGAAACTGGCAAGATTTGTGGTAGTTGAGCGGCCAGCGAGAAACCCGTGTTGATTAGGAATCAATGAATTTTGCACGCTAAAATACAATATGTCGTGAAGAGCGAGCTCAAATATCTTTGATGTGGCACACAGTAGAGAAATTGGGTGATAATTAGAAACATCAGTATTGGTGCCCGACTTAAATACTGGAAAAGCACGTGCAGTTTTCCACCTGCTGGGAAATGTGGAAGTTTTCAGACACTCAATAAATATTGTAGTGAGTACTGGGGCAAATATACTACCATAAGCCTTTAGTATGGAGGAGGGAATGCCATCTGGGCCACATGATCAGGACGGTTTGAAGCGCTTAATGCATGAGCAGATGAGATTTTCATCCAGCGACAAACAACTAGGTGTGATAACTGCCTTGGGCTTAGAGCTGTGCGCCGCCGCGCCGCGCCGCCGCCGCCGCCTGTTTTTGCTCACGCCGCTCGCGCCGCCGCCGAGATCCCGAGAGGGACCACGCCGCCGCCGCCGCCGCGCAATAATGTCGGCGCGCCGCCGTTAGTCCTTTAGTTGGTCCCGAACGGGGAATCTGGGAATAAAGTACATCACCGGGGGAGCTCTTCTTAATGTGTCCATGTAACGGACTCTCCATTTCAGCCGCCGCTCATTGGTGGGAGCACGGCCAGCAGCACGGCCTCTCATTCCGGTTCTTCAACGTCATTTTGACGCCACCAAGTTTTCACAACTCTCGACTCAAATTAGAGGAACGGAATGCGCTTCAGCCATAGAGGGAAAAAAAAGGAGTGAGCGTGCCTAGCATATATAAGCCAACCTCCTCTGAAGCCGCTACCTCCTCGGGCTTGTGTCACAATTCCCATCATGCTCTTGCTTTTTCTTTTTCTCGGTGAACAGATGGGCAAAAAACGAAAATTCACGAGCGTGTGCGCCTCACGTTCACAAACCAACCTTCTCCGACGCAACTCCCCCCCCTCGTGCTCCATACTCTGGTCACAGTCCCCAGCATGCTCGTGTTTCATTTTTTAGGGCTGGAGAGTTCTCGATGTGTACCCCTAGAGGACTATCCATTTCGGCCGCAGCTTATTGGCTGGAGTTCGGCGGGGATCTCGCCCCGTTTCCGGTTCTTCTTCCGCAACGTCGATTTGATGTCACGAAGCTTTCACAACTCTCGACACTAATGAGAGAAACGGAATGCGCTTCAACGCAACGAACGCGGCCCCCCAGACATCCACGTTTGGGCGTTACATCTCGGAGGCCGTGCACAAATTCTGATCGCGTAGAGAGAGGGAGAGAGAGATGCCACAAAAGTCAGGGAGGTTAACGAGACGCACGTCCGGTTTGCTACCCTGCACTGGGGGAGAGGGGATAAAGGGGTGTAAGCCATCGAATCAGGCTTAACCCTTTGGCGACCGAAAGGAAAGACAAAAAGCTTCCATAAACGACCGTAAAAAAATTTTTTGGCTCACTTTGAAGAGCCTTTTTTTCTTAATAAAATGGTACTATTGCTTTGAAATAACGTTTGTTTATTTTTCTAATTGCGTACAACTACCGTATGCGCGGTACCAGAGGCGGTAATGCGCTGAAATATGAGACACAGGCGGAGGAGGAAGAATAAACTCGATCGAAAAAACATGGGTAAGTGGGACCATCTCGCATTGGAAAACACAGCTACAGCGGACGCAGACGTCATTGGTTCCGCGTGGAACCACTTTTTGTCGAGGACGAGTACAGATCATCATCGGTCCAACTGTTAGAAAATCTCATGATACTCGTCAACGGTCGCGACTGGGTTAAAGCGGCCGCCCGTCTAACGCACCTGTGAAGCTGGGTACGCATTCTCTGCATCGTTCTCAAACATCTCCATGGCACACACTCGTACGCAAGTTCAGACTTGACACGTTGCTGTTTCTGTAAATTTCGTCCACTTTCTTCTTACGCCGTGAATGTGCTGGCGGGTACGGTGCATCGACGTGGTCAAGAGCAAACATACCGGCTCACCGCTTTTTCGAGGAAGTGAATGCGCTCTGCCGAAAGGGACTGTGGACATCTTTAGATATACACATCGAGAATAGCTCCCCGGAAGTTGTATTTTTCTCTTCCTCCGGAAGTCTCAATAGTCTAGCCTGACCTCAACGCTGCGTCGTATACAGCCTTAATAGGCTCCCCCTCTCTCCTCTAGGCAGGGATGCCTAGAGGAGAGAGGGGGAGCGTGGGAGGGGGTGAGAGAGGGGGGACACGCATGCGCAGTGGGGAGCCCAGGCAGGGATGCCCAGAGGAGAGAGGGGGGGAGCGTAGGAGGGGTGAGAGGGGGGGCGCGCATGCGCGTGGGAGCCCAGGCAGGGATGCCCAGAGGAGAGAGGGGGCAGCATAGGAGGGGAGAGAGGAGGGGAGGCGCATGCGCAGTGAGGGTGTGGTTGCCGCGGGGAGGGATGCCTAGAGGAGAGAGAGGGGGGAGGGAGAGGTTTTTTTTTTATTTTTATTTTTTTAAAGGGTTTGCGCATGCGCAGTAAGGGAGGCCACGCCGCACACCACCACCGGATTAAGCTTCGCCATAAGATGCTTCACATCTAAAAATTCCCCATCGACCACTAAAGGGAACCATGTGTGGATGCGAAGCAGCTGTGAGATAATTAGCTTGAGCGGGAGGAACGTCGCCGCTCTCATTTCACGGCAGCGGTCCGGGCGCTCACCGCGGCGCTGCACAGGAGAGAGAATGAGGCGCGTGCGCTCCGTCATTTTCATACCGCGGAACTACCGTGGCGCCCCCAGCGGAGTATGCAGCTGTCACACCAGCTGTCGTGCGCGCCGCTCCGTGGAGGATTCCTAGAGGAAAGGACGGGGGGGACCGTAGGAGAGGAGAAAGAGGTGGAGGGGACGTGCATGCACTGTGGGGGTGTGGGACGCGGGAGCCGCACCGTAGAGTAGTGGATTCCTAGAGGAGAGAGGGGGACTGGACGCGCATGCCCTGTGGGGATGTGGGACGCCGGAGCCGCTCCGTAGAGTAGAGGATTCCTAGAGGAGAGGACGCGCATGCGCTGTGGGGATGTGGGACGCGGGGCGCCGCTCCGTTGAGTAGATGATTCCTAGAGTAGAGGAAGGGGGTGAGCGTAGGAGAGCACAGGGGAGGGGACGCGCTGGGGGGGTGGGGGGTGTGGGACGCGGGGGGCCGCTCCGTAGAGTAGAGGATTCCTAGAGGAGAGAAAGGGGGTGAGCGTAGGAGAGAGAGGGGAGGGGACGCGCACGCACTGTGGTGGTGTGGGACGCGGGAAGGAGGGACGGACTAAGCCCCCTCCCCCTCCAAAGACATGCAAGCAAGATTAAGGAATGGGGGTCAACCTGGGCGACAGACACCACCTGCCTAGCCATTGCTAAGAAGCCTCTCTGTGCTCTGGGCCATGATTCAAGGAATGGGGTCAACCTGGGCGACAGACACCACCTGCCTAGCCATTGCTAAGCAGCCTCTCTGTGCTCTCGGCCATGACTCTGATGACTGTGGTAGGGTTGACGGCCTTCATATTACTACAGTGTTCTGGTTCGCATAATGGGTGCTTACCTACTTCATGTAAGTGGCCGGACGCGGGACGCGGGACGGGGGACGCGGGACGGACAGAGCCCCGAGCATAAGATGCTTCGCATCTAAAATCACGCCATATCCACGAAGTGAATGATGATGAGTGAGCGAAGCTCTATCGTTTTCATCCATGGCAGAAAGAGAATGTGTGGTCTGGAACGCGCTTATACTTCATGGTCATCATGCAGCGTCATCGTTATCAACACATATATAGCTTACAACATTACCACGTGGTACAGTTTCTCTCGCCCAAACACCCGAAAGACTATCCCCGTTGTACACAACTTCTTCAAGGCGCATGCGTCCAACCGGAAAAATTCGAAGAAAAATAAAAAAAATAAAAAATAAAAGATAATTTTTTTTAGTGCAGCGTGTTAATCAAATAGGAGTACTCTTTCTCTGTTATGGCAATAGAGGGGTGGCTGACACATCTTTCCCCGCATCTCTTGATGTGGAAGGCTTCTATTAATTCACGTGTGGTTTTATCTCGGTGTCTAGATAGAACGGTCGCGTCAACAAAAAAGGGTGAGCACCCGCACGTGGTGCAATGCTGCGCCAAGTGGGCACCTTCTCCTGACGCCACCGCTCTGTTGTGCTCCTGTAAACGAATATTTAAGCAACGGCCAGTTTGGCTGACGTACACCCCTGCCACATGACAACGGTATCATGTACACGACACATGTTGCGCAGTGGACGAAAGGCGAGCTGTGTTGAACTTGACATGTCTTATAATATTCTAGGCCTTTTGCTTTGGCTGCTATCTTTCTGTCGATTCTTCCACATACTTTATGAAGTTTATTTGGCGCCGAGAAAACCACTTTCACATCGAAGCGATTGGCCACATTCTTTAACCCATGGGACATTTTATGGACGTAGGGAATGACGGCGGGTTTCGATGTGTGCACCTTTCTATTAACTATTTTTTTGTGCCCCCCAAATCGGATTTCACGCACTTTAATAACTTCTGGGCTACCTTACGCATAACTGTCTGGGGAAAACCAGCATCTTTTAGCCTCTGTATTTGATTACTAAAACTGTAGGCGAGCTTGTCTGGACACGATTTCGTTAGCGTTGCTCTTAAGCAAGACACTTCAATCCCCATTTTCACAATTTTTGAATGCCCTGAATTATAGTTCAGAATTGGCTTCTTCGAACGTGGACAGTACGACCAGCACACATGGTTGCCTTCAGCCTTTAACCTCAAATCTAAAAACTGTAATTCTTTTTCTTTCGGTAGTTCTACGGTGAATTTTAACCCTCGACCGTACTCTTGAAACAGTTTCAAAACTTCGGAAACCTTCTGTTCCAAACAACCGGGATTTACGAACACGAGAAAATCATCCACATATCTAACTATCTTTGTTGCCGCCGCTCCCAAATTTTCATTAATTTGTTTGTCGATCCTGCCTAGAAAAATGCTGCTTAAGGACGGGGGGCAACTTTTGAGCCAATGCATACCCCTGTTTTTTCTGTAGGTAGAATTTTCCTTCCCATTCCACAAAGGTGGATTGTAAGTAAAAGGACAATAATTCTAAGAAAGTACTAACCGACAGACCACAGGAGTTACGGAACTTGATCTCGTCATTATCTTCAGTTATGCATAATTGAACACTTTTCAAAAGGTCGTCAAAAGGCATTGAATAGTACAGATCTTCTACGTCTATGCTGAAAAACTGGCATGCACCTGGGTTAGACAGTCTTAAAAAACTTACAAGTTCATCCAGAGTTCGGGATGTTGAACGGGTCACACACCGACAAGTCCTGTAGATGCGTTTGCAGAAACATCGAGACTTCTCGCTGCCAGGTGCCTCTTTCTGTCACTATTGCACGGAAAGGAATCCCAGGCTTGTGCGTTTTTGCCGCGAAGAAAATCTGCAGGTTGAGTTTTTCGGACTTTTTTACAGCCGTGGTTAGTTTTTCCAGGTTGTGCTCTTGCAACAGGGCCAGTGCACGCTTTTTTTACTCTCTGAGGCATGACTTCCACAGGATTGAAGTTCTTCGTAACGGCTTCTAGTGTTTTTTGTGAGAAGGCAATCTCAGGGGCGACGACGAAAAAGCCTTCTTTGTCGGAGGTCATCAGGTGCAGATCGTTTTTAAGGCGAAAGCCTTTAATGTCTCATGCTCACGTCCGTCCGGTGTCCGTCCGGCGTCCGTCCGTCCACACCCCCCACTGCGCATGCGCCAACCCATTAAAAAAGAATTAAAATAATAAACCTCCTCTCCACCTCTCTCTCCTCTAGGCATCCCTCCCAGCGGAGGCCACACCCTCACTGCGCATGCGCGTCCCCTCCCTCTCTCCCCTCCTACGCTCCCCCTTTCTCCTTTCCTACGCTCCCCCCTCTCTCCTCTAGGCATCCCTGCCCGCGGCGTCCACACCCCCCACTGCGCATGCGCGTCTTTCCCTCTCCTACGCTCCCCCCTTTCTCGCCTCGCGACGCTGACGCAGGTAGCGTCTGCTAGCGAGTTTCTTGGTTGAAACAACCGACTGCTCGCGCTGCACAACCGTTCACTGGCCACCCCGTATATATATATGGCAATGGATCCTGACCTGCAAGGTGGTGCCGGTGGGAGATTTGTCCTGTGCGTTGTCGAACGATAAAAAATTCGCAGCGTGCGCGTTAACTAAAAGCGGACTTCGGGTCTCTGTGTCCAGTCCGAGTCTTCTGTCTCTCATTGCCCATTAGCAGCGATTGGGATGTTCCAGTAGGAAACACCGGTCCATCACTGCGTGCTTTGCGCCCCCCCCCAGGTTTCTCTCCTGTGCAACGCTGCGATGAGCGCCAGCGTCAACGCCGCCGCCAGTGTAAGCGTTAGCGCCCGCTGCTTCGCATCTACACATGGTTCCCTTTAGCGGGAGATGGTGTAATCTTTAAGGCGAAAGCCTTTAATGTCTCATGCTCACGTCCGTCCGACCTCCGTCCGGCGTCCATCCGTCCGTCCATCCGTCCGTCTGTCTGTTCGTCCGTCCGTCCGTCCGTGCATCCCTCCATCCACCCGAGCTCTGGCACGGAGCCAGGTGGCCGCCGGGATGCGCAGACGGACGCCGGTCGCGTCGGACTCTATAGCGCTCGCGCTTTGCTTGCGTAGCGTCGCTGTGCCCAGAGTTTGCAATCATTCTGACCGACGCCTTCTCAATGGACCCAGGCGTTCACGGAATACACTTTCCAATTTACAAAGGGTCCGTCAATTTAAGAGATGGAACGCGGATGGCGTTTGCACGATGCGCAAAGCGCGAGAGAAAATACTAACGCATGCGAACGGAGGAAGATGAGTCTCGCGTCTCGCTGCGATTCGCGGTAAAAAAAATTAAAGAAGAAAACACGCACCCATTCGGTTTGTGTCTTATCCCACTGAGAGTGTAAAAGAAAAAACACATGGCATTAATCAGTGGAATGGCCACACGCTTTCACCGTACACACTTTGGAATGTGCAAAGTGTCCTTCAATTTTTTTGCGGCATAGCTAACTAGGCCTTTAACGTTTAGGGCTCGTCTTTGGTCGACTTGTGACCTTGCGACCACGTCCACAGCTTCCGCGATGCCGCAAAAAACGATCTGCACCTGATGACCTCCGACAAAGAAGGCTTTTTCGTCGTCGCCCCTGAGATTGCCTTCTCACAAAAAACACTAGAAGCCGTTCACGAAGAACTTCAATCCTGTGGAAGTCATGCCTCAGAGAGTAAAAAAGCGTGCACTGGCCCTGTTGCAAGAGCACAACCTGGAAAAACTAACCACGGCTGTAAAAAAGTCCGAAAAACTCAACCTGCAGATTTTCTTCGCGGCAAAAACGCACAAGCCTGGGATTCCTTTCCGTGCAATAGTGACAGAAAGAGGCACCTGGCAGCGAGAAGTCTCGATGTTTCTGCAAACGCATCTACAGGACTTGTCGGTGTGTGACCCGTTCAACATCCCGAACTCTGATGAACTTGTAAGTTTTTTAAGACTGTCTAACCCAGGTGCATGCCAGTTTTTCAGCATAGACGTAGAAGATCTGTACTATTCAATGCCTTTTGACGACCTTTTGAAAAGTGTTCAATTATGCATAACTGAAGATAATGACGAGATCAAGTTCCGTAACTCCTGTGGTCTGTCGGTTAGTACTTTCTTAGAATTATTGTCCTTTTACTTACAATCCACCTTTGTGGAATAGAAAGGAAAATTCTACCTACAAAAAACAGGGGCATGCATTGGCTCAAAAGTTGCCCCCGTCCTTAGCAGCATTTTTCTAGGCAGGATCGACAAACAAATTAATGAAAATTTGGGAGCGGCGGCAACAAAGATAGTTAGATATGTGGATGATTTTCTCGTGTTCGTAAATCCCGGTTGTTTGGAACAGAAGGTTTCCGAAGTTTTGAAACTGTTTCAAGAGTACGGTCGAGGGTTAAAATTCACCGTAGAACTACCGAAAGAAAAAGAATTACAGTTTTTAGATTTAAGGTTAAAGGCTGAAGGCAACCATGTGTGCTGGTCGTACTGTCCACGTTCGAAGAAGCCAATTCTGAACTATAATTCAGGGCATTCAAAAATTGTGAAAATGGGGATTGCAGTGTCTTGCTTAAGAGCAACGCTAACGAAATCGTGTCCAGACAAGCTCGCCTACAGTTTTAGTAATCAAATACAGAGGCTAAAAGATGCTGGTTTTCCCCAGACAGTTATGCGTAAGGTAGCCCAGAAGTTATTAAAGTGCGTGAAATCCGATTTGGGGGCACAAAAAATACTTAATAGAAAGGTGCACACATCGAAACCCGCCGTCATTCCCTACGTCCTATAAAATGTCCCATGGGTTAAAGAATGTGGCCTAATCGCTTCGACGTGAAAGTGGTTTTCTCGGCGCCAAATAAACTTCATAAAGTATGTGGAAGAATCGACAGAAAGATAGCGGCCAAAGCAAAAGGCCTAGAATATTATAAGACATGTCAAGTTAAACACAGCTCGCCTTTCGTCCACTGCGCAACATGTGTCGTGTACATGATACCGTTGTCATGTGGCAGAGGGTGTACGTCAGGCCAAACTGGCCGTTGCTTAAATATTCGTTTACAGGAGCACAACAGAGCGGTGGCGTCAGGAGAAGGTGCCCACTTGGCGCAGCATTGCACCACGTGCGGGTGCTCACCCTTTTTTGTTGACGCGACCGCTCTATCTAGACACCGAAATAAAACCACACGTGAATTAATAGAAGCCTTCCACACCAAGAGATGCGAGGAAAGATGTGTCATCCACCCCTCTATTGACCATAACAGAGAAAGAGTACTCCCATTTGATTAACACGCTGCACTAAAAAAAAAAATTATCTTTTATTTTTTATTTTTTTCTTTTTCTTCGAATTTTTCCGGTTGGACGCATGCGCCTTGAAGAAGTTGTGTACAACGGGGATAGTCTTTCGGGTGTTTGGGCGAGAGAAACTGTACCACGTGGTAATGTTGTAAGCTATATATGTGTTTCCTTTTCAATAAACTTCCAGTTGCGAGTGTGCGCCTGTGTTGTGGTCTTCTGCTTTGTCCCTGTTCCGTAGTGCGCCCCACCTTTTTGCTTTTAAAAGAAACAAAGAAGGCTGCCCATCTCCGCACTTCCTTCAGGTCTGGCACCGCTAGTGCGAAGCTGCGTTATTTTTATTGCGATAGCAATTATATGGACACTCGCGGCTGGTTTTCGCCGTCGGCGTCGGCGTCATTTGCCGTATATGTATATGTATATATATAACCGGGCCCGCCCGTCGTTTGTGAGCGCGAAAAGACGCGAGGGGGGGGGAGGGGGGGGGGTCCCGCGAGCGACCTTCGATTTTACGAGCGGGGGGCGCGCGCGTTATCTCCCCTTCTCGGCGGCCGACAGCGGGCGGGGGGGGGGGGGGGGGGGCGACGTTCGATTTTACGAGCGCGGGCGCGGGCACGCGCTTTATCTCCCCTTCTCATCTCCCCCTTCTCGGCGGCCGGGTGGCGTACCCTTCTACGTGCTGCGCTCTCAACGCGAAGAGAATTCTCTTAAACAAGCGTTTTCTAGAGTTGCGTGAGATCGGATCCAAAAAAGAGTTAGCTGCCAGCCTCACTTTTTATTTTTTGTCCAACTTCTTTTCCGCCGCTGTACAATTTTTCAGTTAGCGGGGTTTTCGGTGAAGTGGCCACTCTCTTTTTTCCGTGTTTGCACGCGCTGTCTTTTTAAGGTCACCCAAACAGACTCTGAAGATATAAAATCGAGTGAGTTATTCTCTACGAGCGCTTCTCGTTTTTTTTGTTTCTTTGTTTGTTTGGTGTCTTCGTGACGCAAGAACGGTCATTCACTTGAAATGATTGGGGTACATACTCTCGACTGGACCATGTACGAGATATATCAGTTGTGAATTGTCTTCTACCCTGATTTGCTATGTATTCGCCCGCCCGTTCTTCCTGACCTCGCATGATTATCATGCGCGATGAACTGATTTCGCTCCATTTTGTGAGTTTCCGATTGCGCAAGCAGGAATGACAGAGTGTAGCCGACAAGCTCAACGCTTAGCTCTCGCACTCTACACGTGCTTAATAAATAAATAAGTGTCGAGGAGATATCGCCTGTTAGTATTGTAGTAAGACGAGAACGAAACCAATGGAAGAGGCGCCGAATTATTTGATTCTTCCAACGGATGAATTCTTTACAACGAATACGATGGAGCTCTTCAGAAAAAAGTCCAGCCCGCTTCCACGGTTTGTGTATATTTTCTATTGCGATAACAATTATATGGACACTTTGTACATGTTTTCATCGTCAATGTCACGTTTCGTATAAAGTTCAAATCGATAAGTTTTTACGCGCATCGTATTGTACCCGCAACTGTGAACTTTCACTTAAGGGTGCGGTCGCCAGGCTGGCGCGCGCGCTATCTCGGCAGGCATCAGCAAACGGCTGGTATTCCCTTCAACGCGCTATGAACTCACCGCTTCGGGCTGTGACCACTGATACGAGAAACTGCACGAAAACCGCTTTTTTCCCTAGAGCGGCCGTATTCCCATACAACAGCGTTTTGCAGCTTCGCGAGGTCGGATGAACAAGAGTTAGCTGCTAGCCTTAGTTCGTTATAACATTAAAGGGATACTGAACAAAAATTTGAAAAACTGACGAAAACATCAAAATTCTACTCGGAAGACACCACTGTTGCGATAAACAGCGTTTATTTCACGTATTTTTGAACAGTTGGCGGTATTTCTGGTGGATTGTCAGCGCGCGGCGGCTGCACGCGAGCGCGAGCCGTGACGTCAGATTCTCCCTGGCGCATGCAGGGTGCACGTGCTCCTGTCATTCCCTACCTTTTCTCCACCTCTGCTTTCATTCCACTCTCTCACTTACACAAAAGCACTCATGCCTTACCCCAGCCTGGAGCATTGTTCACTCCCGTAATGGTTCTGGGAAACGTAGTGCGAGCTGAACGGGTTGAGAGATGCGGGCGACGGTTGGCATTGGTGGGATGCCGGTTTCCGGCGAGTTTCACGTCAAGCTCTCTAGTTCACGGCGCGGCCGCTAGACGCGGCGGTTTGTGAAGAACTCAGTAAATTCATTAATTTCCTCTAGCTCGTGTCTGAAATGAAGGTTGTGGCCATGGATTTCAACCCCCAATCTTTCAATTTGGCTGGAAATCTTGGCGGCAAAAATTTTGTTCAGTATCCCTTTAAGACATGTTGCTATCGCATTCGCTGCTTCTCCCTTTTGGGGAAACAGATTGATTGTTTTTCCAAAATTCAAGGGACAAATTTATATGTCGACCAACTCTTGAATCTACCTCTCCCCCCTCCCCCCCCCGCGCGCCGCGCCGCCGCCGATCCGATGAACCCCGCGCCGGTGACGCGCCGCCGCCGGAGGTAGAAACACCGGCGCGCCGCCGCCGGCTATTTTGGGACCGGCGCACAGGTCTGCTTGGGCTGTTGTCCGATCTCAGTGCTAGAGTCTGAGGCCTTATAAAATGATGAGAAATGCGTGGCAAAACAGTCAGCAACAGCGTGCACTTCAACACCGTTTGAGTCCAGTAGTCTGAAGGACTCCTCACTTTTACTAGGCCGTTTGCGTACACAGTTCTCAAGCTCAACCGGCCTGTCGGTAGCCTTTCTTTCTAATAATTCAATATATAAAATGTGGTCCCGTTTATATAGGCGTTTAGATAGAGTTAATAATAATAATAATAATAATAATAATAATAATAATAATAATAATAATAATAATAATAATATTATTATTATTATTATTATTATTATTATTACTATTATTATTAATTTAAACAATAATAAATAATAATGCGGCCTGGTTCCCATTGTCGAGACGCAGTGCCTATCATATTTGCTATGAAAGGGAAAAATTGACAACGACCCGTTAGTAGCACGAAGCTACAAGGAAAGCCGTACGGATTCTCAGAAAGAGATTCTCTTTCTGAGATTCTCGTACGCATTTCTCTTTCTGAGAAATCCGTACGGATTTCCGTGTGGCTTCGTGCTACTAACGGGTGGTTGTCAATTTTCTCTTTCATAACCCTTCCGCCACCTTGCGGGTTTCCGCAAAACTCATTTGCATCATATTTGCTGTTGTCGGCTAGCAGATAGCCAAGCTTTTTAGAGCTACAGTTGCCAGACATGCATATTGCCAGGCGTCCTTATTTATTTATTTTGATGTGATCGGCTTTCACCCACAAATATTGCTGCCACCGCTCGGCGCAGTTCGCACAGCAGTGTTTGGGAAGCTTCGCGTTCGTTTCAGATTCTTCTGATCAGATAACGCACAGGACACGATTGCCAAATTTATGCGGGAGCTTACACGAGCACCACCGCTATTTTTTCTTCCGATCATTAATGCATAAAGGACGACGCGTTTCGCCGATGTAAGATTAGCGACTACCGATGACTGTGATCGCTGCTATCAGCGTACAGCATGTGTAGGTTGTTCTTTGACTTTTCATTTCCTTGGCACAAGGCCGCCCAATAAAGAATTTTGTCTTTAATACAAGCCCGACTGGCGCCTTCCCTCTGCCGACCACGTGACAATATGTTACGGGTAGTGAAGTAACGTAGCCGACACAGGCCAGGACCACAAGTAAAACAGGGTTTATTCCAAAGACATACGATCGTCGTCTTCGTCAGTCCACGAAGAGCTGAGTGCACGCGGCGTGCAGATACGCCCAGCCGCAGTTCCGCAATTAGCGCGATACAGCAGGTAGAAGGCTAACTTATGGGCGCACGAGGGAAAACGAAATGCTCCTAGTGCCCACGTACTTTTTGTGCTTATTGCGGCAATGTGCGTTCATTGCGTACAGTGAGATAAAGTTGCGTTATTATATTGAAATGCAATGTCCTTGGCATGACGTGGAGTTATTCTTTCTTGTTAGAAGTAAAGCACATAAATCACACATGTAATGCGTACATTGGAAGGCGCCCGCGTATCTTCGAAGCAAATAAACAACAGCTCAAATATGAGACGTACACTAATGCTTGCTTAGTACAGCTACAGAAGATGTCACGAACGCAGAATAAAATTTCCAAGGATGCATTTTCCTAGTAAAACCAAGGCAAATTAAATGTCAGTATGCTTAAACACCACCTAGTCTACATTATCACGAGTATATATTACCGTGAGTTTAGCTGGCATTGACGTGAAGCGTATACTCGCCAACGACACGCCGACTTGCGTCAAATGGTAGTGATAGCAATGACTTGATTCCTTAGCGACCAGAGGCTTACGAAAACTATTTCTTGGTCAAATTTCGCACTGGTGCCAACATAGTGACGTAACTTTTTTACCGGATATTGCGTCACATACGCATTATTTATTTTTTATTCCACTAAGTGTGCTCCCTCCTCCCAGAGATGGCGCTAGGGAACATGAAATGCCGATAAGTGGCCATTTTTGAACGTATGAGCTTCTTTGAAGCCTTCGCTACCGGGTCACATTTACCTTGCCGCGACCGTCAGCAGCCGTCGCATGCTTCCACTCACACGTCGACGTGCGTGGCGATGCTATCAATTTGTACTTTATACGGAACATCACGGCCACGGGCAAAACGCGCCTGGAGTGTCCCCACAATTGCTGTCTCAATAAAAGGCAATACACACAAAGAAAAGCAACACCACAATATCGGTTTTTACCACCGAGAGCGAATAGGAATCGGCGATTGATAACCGCAATATATGCGACAAGCAGCCGGATGATCGACCGTGAATCAGCATTTTAGTTGCACTCGATAGGTGTGTGCAAGGGGGCTTTGTCCCGCTTCAAAGAGACGCAATCTCGGAAACGTGTCCTGTCCTTCCTCTTATTCCCGGCCTCTTCAATATATATACTATTTCGTCTGATCGCTTTGTCGTCTGCTTCCCCAGATTTTCTTTGAGAAAGCAACAAAGTCCTTTTGTCGTCCCAGTTTTCGGTATCTCGAAAAGCTAATTTCCAGAAAACAAGTCATACGGTCGCCTACGAATTTTCCTAAGATGAGCAGAAGGCGAAAGCCATGTTCTTTTTCTCCTCAATCTATTGATTAACCCCACCCCCCCTCCAAAAAACTTTCTGCACCAAACGTAGCCTTGCACCGCCTTCGAGATTGAAGGCGTTAGAATCTTTCTGTATGTTACGTGGTTTTCCAGCGCCTCCGGGATCGGCCCGCCTTTGACCAAGGGGCGATGTCACGTGATTACGTCATCACGTGCTGTCAAGTTATGCCTTCATAGGGACGTCATAACGACGTCACAACTTTCGGTGACCCGTGACGCGATCACGCAGTGACGATTTTTTTGCACCACTCGAGTTGACGCCGACGCCAACGGTCACTTTGTTGGGTTTCATGAGGCATCTCAGGCTTTCGCCCTTAATAATACGAGCTTACGGAGGGATGAGGTTGCGGGTTTCAAATTTTGCAGACAGATTTTGCAGTATTTTCGTGTAAAGAAATCAGATCACAGCATGCGTGACAGGGCATCGCTCACGCATCGAAGAAACGTGATCGCAGCCCTTGTTTTGCAGGGTCCAGGCTGAGTGGCTGCTTCCTAAGCCAGCTGGCGTATAACTGAAATCAATGACCTACGCAGAGTACCCCAAACGGCAAAACTTTGTGCTGTGCGAAAACATTCTGTGCAACACGCTCTTCTGTACAGTTTTTTTGCCCTCTGGATAATGTAGCCGCCATCTACTTTGGTTTGGTATACATATACTATAACATGTCTATTTATCAAAAATGAAAATCAGTCAAGTCTTCCCTATGTGAATGGTAGGCTGACGTGGTCTTTTGAATTGCGCGACGAAGCTTTGTCGACAGAAAAAACTTGCTGCGTTCACTCAAAAAGACGCAGGGCGCCCCATGGCGTAACACTATTTTCCAAAGAGTGGACGCATCTGACATGGAGCGAGCGCGAATAAAGGTCTCTGGGTACCGTGTGAGATGGGCGATAGCTGCCATGATCCGTCAGTGACCTGCTGTAGTGGATGGAAGAGATCCGGCGAGGATGAACCATTATGTTTGTAGCTCGCAACGACAATAGCGTTACAGAATCCTCTAGCGGTCACTGTAGGAGATTTTGTGTCCTTATAGCAATACTTACAGAGCAGAGGTTACCATGGTGGCAAATAGAAAAAAAATAGAGGTACATAGGTGTACGGCAGAGATCACGCTTAGCTTGGGAGATATACTGAGATCGACACCCAGTACCTTGAAAACGATAAGTCGGCGGTTATAGCAAGTCTCCTGCAAGCATGCCACCCCCCTACTGCAGTCCTATGTTGTTAGATGAGAAGTAGGGGTTAGGAATGCGAAGCGTACCCGGAACGCACACACACGTTTTTTTTAATGGGATGAGCGTGCTAAGTAACAAAGCTCTTGAATTCATATATAAGAATAGATTTTAGGCAAATCTATGAAACACACACCATTCACACGTTGTATGAACTATCATGTTTGTACCTTGCAAGGAGAATAGCGTTACAGATTCCTCTAGCGGTTACTGTTGGAGATTTTGTGTCCTTATAGCAATACTTACAGAGCAGAGGTAACCATGGCGGCAAATAGAAAAAAACAGAGGTACGCAGGTTTGCTTCGCATGTTGCAGTCACTCGGACAGCTTCACAAATGCTTAACAGCGAACAAGATCTTGCTCCTTAAAAGTGCCTGACAGAGCTAAAAAAAAGAAAGAATCCGTCTTGAAGCGCTTTTCACAGCTGGGAGACGATGCTCATCCACTCTTCGTAGCGGCTGTCTTGTGAGTCATTGAGACTAGAAATTAAAACAATCAAGAAATCATCACTCGAACATTGAGAAACACGGAATGCGGCGGCTGCAGATCACGTAGGATCAAGAGATTTCTGCCGTGTAATAAAAAAATGTACTCAAGTCGAGCATGTTTCGTTACGGCAAATTCGCAATGGCATGGCCGTGGAAATGACGTTCCTGCTGTAGACGAACGCTAAGATGTGTGAGTCATAGGCATGTGTATGGGGGGGGGGGTGGCAGGGAGGGAGGAGATCGCCCTTCTAATTATTTAAGGGGGGGGCGCTAAGTCTGCCAAATACTTTTACTCAGTCGGTCCTGTGCCGTCATCTTTGAAAGAGAAGGGTTATGGCCACGCAGGTTTTTTTATGATAATGGTGGCCGAATGCCGCTTATGTTGCATGCCAAGAACTGTTTGCTTCTCGTCTCTGCTCCCGAAAAACCAGGGACAAAAGGCAGGTCAGTGTGAGAAGCACGTCATTTTCATTTACTCATCAATTGTGAAGCATATTGTCTTTTGGCCTCTACCATAAAGGGAGGGGGGGGCATTGTGATGAAATTCTGCTGCCCTAATAGGAAACACTAAGTACGCCTGTGGTCCGAGTCATACAGCCATTTCCAAGAGAATGACATCTCACTGGAACGCGGCTATTGCAGCTTCAGAACGACGAAGGACATTGCAGAAAAGAAAGTGTTACCGCTTAGAGGGCCCCTAAACCAACAAGAGGTCAAAATGTAGTTGTAGTGTTACAGTTGTGCACGAGTCTACAGCGAACACGTAGCCATGAGAATTTTTTTTAAAACGGTGCCGTAATAGCGGAATCCTTCGTACCTTTTCATAACGTGCTAAGAATTACCTACTGCTGGTCGAAGCTCTGAATGCAGTCACTATAATGCCTTACGAATGCTCGACTCTGGACTTTACCTTTCGGACTTGCAGTCTTTTATCCCAACCACGAAGCGGTCGCCCACGAACTCCTCTCGAGGAGCACCGAACTCGCAATCTTTCTAAAGCGTGTGGAGCGCACTGACAAAATCTTCGGCCGACTCACCATCTTGTTTCGACGCATTTGTCGAAATGCTCCACAAATGCGTCGAATTTCTCGGAGTTCTATTCAGATAAAGCGAAGGTGGCGTAGATTTCGTCGGCTTGCTCACCCATGATGTAGAGTAGCGCGTCTACTTGGTGTTGCTCGGGCTTCACGCACAAGCCTGAAGAGGTCGGCAACGTTGAAAGCACTGTTTTTACTTCGGCCACCCGTTCGGCGAAGAAAAGTTGAAGGCGTCCGGCGGTTGAAGAAGGAACGACGCCATGGCCTCGGACGTTAGAAGATCGCTCTGCTTGAGTTCCGAGAGTATACGTGTAGGGAGCAGCTCACCGGCGCTTTTTCGTTTGCGGGGTCCTTCGCAAGGGTGATGGCTAGAAGCCGATGCCCACTGGTAGCACCTGTTCCTCTGACACCATGCTGAAGCCGTCAGGGACGAGCGAAGAGGCAGGAGGCTGAGTTACGTGGACACACGCTTTATTCCAAACGCGTTCTCGCCAAGGAGCCAAGCCACGCGCCACGCGCACCTCGATCACACGCTGTCACGAGTTTCGCCCGGCTTACTCCATCTCATAACTACCTTGCAGCACTGCCAAAGCTACAAGGAGTAAACAGGCAGTATCCTTGCACAGCACATAATATAGTTCCATGCGTAACTGTCCCATTATCAACGAGATACGACGGTTTTAGCTGTGTACCAGTACGAACTCTGTTTTAAAAAAAGTCACAGTTTCGCCACAAAGCGAAGCAATGAATGCGATAGCAACAAATTGGAATGTCAAGCGATGAATGGCAAGCAGGTCGAAACGTGCAGCGCGCTGCTCACGCACACATGACGCACGAAAACAACACGCACAGGACGAGAGCGAACTAAAAACATTCACAGCTCGACACTTAACGCGCTGCTCAAACAAAAACGACGCACGAAACGTATTCACAGGTACAGACGAGCGCGAACTAACAAGTGTCGCAGTTGTTACTTCGCTGTGTTTGAAAAGCGTGCTCTTTTCGCAAACGGGGGGCTGCAGCGAGCGATGTGACCTTCGCGAACCCGGTAACTACAACGCTATCGTTCCGGCGAAAGCCCCGTTCTCCGCCACCGCGAGGTAAGCGCGCGCGCGCACGGGCATCTACCCTCCCCCCTCCCTTCGGGCTAAGTGCGCGCCGGAGAGTTAGGAGCGCCTGAGAGCGCGCGTCGCGACGAGCGCGCGTCGCCCAGCTAAGCTCCGCTGAGCGCGGCCTTTGCGCCATCTCGCTGGTAATGCTGCAAACACGCTGAAAACTCGCTGTATATAAATAGCTCGCCGTTAGAACTTTGAAGGTCGCTCGCCTTCATGGCTGATCGGTTAGCGACGCGCGCTGCAGAGCGAGAGGTCCCTGGTTCGATGCCGCGCGACGGAAGCATTTTTCTGAATTATTTTTCTTTGAGGTTTTTATAAATATATAGATACATATACATATACGGGACATGACGCCGACGCCGACGGCGAAAACCAGCCGAGAGTGTCCATATAATTGCTATCACAATAAAAGAACCACATTTCTCAAAAACGCCAGAGGAAAAGTGGGTTTCTGAACATCAAAGAAACGGCGAGGTGGCGTTCCCGAAGAGGTTTTCGCGTGTTATATTAGCGAGGGATGCGATGCGGGCTTGTTGGTAGCACATCTTCAAAAGGTTTCTTTGTAGCGCACATAGACGACAGGACGAAAGGAAGACACGTATAGACACACTATAGACACTATAGACACTATAGACACGTATAGACACACTTTCGTCCTGTCGTCTATGTGCGCTACAAAAGAAACCTTTTGAAGTTATATTAGCTGCAGGGAGCAAGTACCGACAAGGTAGGCGAGCCGACGCCAAAGAGATGACGCGACGCGGGTGAACACGTCTTGAGGGGTTTCCGCCCTTCCTATTTGGTAACAAGCCCTGCAGCTCAAGTTATATTGAGATGCAGTATAGATGACAGCACCTACAAAACGTACCAGGGAGAATCTGACAGAAATGCAACCGCAGGCCGACCCTACGACTCGCTCGCCTACGCCATTGTCTCACCCTGGCCCTGCGACGGCGCTGCCACAACCGTACGCAATTCGCAGGAGTAGCCGCGTTCGTAGAGCCCCACAACGTTATCCCCTACCTGAAAGACGAAAGTGATAGTGCCTTCGCAAATGTATAAGTTAACGTCTAATATTGTTTTTTTTTTGTTTTTTTTCTTTCTCTTACTGTTGTTAGCTTATGTTACAACTTCTCTTCGAAAGAAAGAAAGGAAGATGTAACTAGAGCCTTCGTCATGTACGCGCGCCCTAGACAGGCACCTACTCTGTGTTTCTAGTCACCTGTCTACTCATCTTCACCATTATTATCAGTCTTACCTGGATTCACATTTATATTCACGGCTACTCACACTTACTCCAAAGCAGTGTCATTGATACGCCATTTTAATATGTATTGATCAGAGGCGCGAAATACGTAGGGGGGTGCCTTGACCTCCCGCCTCCCCCCCGTCAACTCTTCCAGGGAAGCTCGCGATAAAGATATCGTATGTTCTCATCTGTCTCAAATGACCTTTCTGGTTTGCAAGCACTCATAACTCTTCTTCGAAGGTACTATATCCAAAGGCGCCACGAAGAGCACCGATTACGTGAGATATTGGCGTTAAAAAGCATTGACACCATGGTCAAAAAAGCTAATTTTAGGCTAACGGACTCATGAGTCGACTCACTCAGACTCAGATCGAGCCGTGAGTCTGAGTCTGAGTGAGTCCGGGTGAGTAATATTTTGGTGAGTTTGAGTCCGTGTGTTTCCGGTAGAAGAAAATTTTCGTGAGTGTGAGTCCGAGTGAGTTCAGCTCAGGAAAATTTTGGTGAGTCTGAGTCCGAGTGAGTCCAAAGCGCGCGATCTATTCCTTGAGTGAGTCTGAGTCCGAGTGAGTCCAAAGCGCGATCTATTCCTTGAGTGAGTCTGAGTGAGTTCCACTTCTTTTTTTCTGACCTATGGTTTCTATTTTCGTGTGTGTCCTTTGTAAGCAATGCTATATCTGTCAAGAAACGCTTTTAAATGCGAAGCATTTCTTAGCAAACTTCGGCGACTTTGAGCGTATCTATCTATCTATCTATCTATCTATCTATCTATCTATCTATCTATCTATCTATCTATCTATCTATCTATCTATCTATCTATCTATCTATCTATCTATCTATCTATCTATCTATCTATCTATCTATCTATCTATCTATCTATCTATCTATCTATCTATCTATCTATCCGCCTACGACTTTGTGCTCTCCAATTAGACTAGTTAACATCCCTGCCTTTCCTTTCCCTCCTCTTCTTTCCATCCTTTCCTGGCCGTATCGTTAATGGGATTTATACAAAAATTGGTATGGAATAACCTGACTGTATGACGAGCCTGAACAACTGGTCATTTCCAGTATAAAACAGCGCTAAAAGACGGGACGAAGAAAGGACACAAACCACGGCGCTGACTAACAACCAAATGTGTTTTATTCAACCAGTCCGCATATATATGCTCCACCACAATCGCAAGAACAACAGAAAGAAATCGATGATCAGCCTGCGCAGAGGCAACAAAAATACTCAATTGGACAGAAATGTTATCTCCTTCGGAAGGGGGAAATCGACGGTAGGCTAACACATGCTTCGCCGCCGTTATAAATGTGATAAGCTTCAGAGATGAGGCGCGCGCGTTCATCATAGTACTTTGACAGAAAAATTGAATCTTTAAAAGATGGCTCACAACCGCAATCATTACAATGAAGAGACAGTTGACTATCTCTAGCTTGTTTTCGGACCTTATTCGCGTGCTCGCGCATGCGGTCATTAGCGCACCGGCCAGTTTGACCAACATAGTAACGCCCGCAAGAAAGTGGAATCTTATACACCACAGCATCGCAACATTCAACAAACTTTTGCCGGTGCTTCTTACTACACCTTTCCGTCTTGGTCTCTCGATTTACTTGCAGACACAAGCTACCAAGTTTATTTCTAGCAGAAAACAACAACCTGACGCCTGCCCTGCTGACCACTTTCTTAAGATTATGTGCCACCTTGTGCACATAAGGTATGACCGCTATTGATTGCTGCGGGTGTGTCTCCGATTGAACAGCTGTTGAGCCCTTGTTCTTAAAGCCAGATACGAGGCCTTCTGCGATGCTGGTCAGAAGCGTTACTGGGAAACCTGCAAGCTTCAGACGTGCTACTTGACAAGAAAAACTCGCTTCAACCTGGTGGTCACAGGACCTCTCAAGCGCCGCCTTCATGCACGCCCTTGCAATGCCGCGCTTTACTATCTTCGAGTGCGCAGAAGAAAAAGGGAGAAGGCTCTTTTGTGACCTAGGCGCATACCCCCAACAGACATGGTTGTTTGAGAACGAGAGTTCCAAGTCCAAGAAGCGAAGCCTATTGTCTGAGGGATGCTCAGTGGTCAATTCAAGTGGACTTAATTCCGTGAGGAATACGTCGAAAATTCCAGCAGCAGGCTGTACGTCACGAGAGTTAGTGCTATAAAAAATTAAAAAGTCGTCCACGTATCTCATCACTTTTATCGTGCTAGTCTGTCTGAGCTTGCTGTCGAGATTACGGTCATAGCTGCCTAGTAAAATATCGCTGAGAACAGGGGCGATGCATGAGCCTATGCAGACTCCTTTCCGCTGAATAAAAAAGCTTATCGTCCAAACTGATGAAGGTGGATTGCATATAAAACTTTAAAAACTCTAAAAAACTTGTCGACAGTGGTTCCACATGCGTTCTGAAACTAGTAACTGGTCATATCATGAAAATCATTACTAACTTGTCATGAAAACTATGATTTACACGGCATGGCCGTAGTGCTCCTAAGGCCATTTTATCAACTTGATATATCCAAAAATTGGTACGATGAGGCATTTCTGCATGACCAACATAAATGACAGGTGGTAATATGAAAATCATGCGTGCATGTCATGTACAAGATGATTCACATGCCGCGCTCATGATGCGCTGACGGCCGTTTCGCTAGCTTTATATACGCCAAATTTGGTATTGCATGACGTGACGGTATGACGAACCTATATGACAAAGTGGTAATATCAGGCAAAGGACCATGAAGCGGTGCCGCTGGGGAATGGAGTGGGGTTGCTGTGCAGCGAACTTTGGTCGAGAGGCCGCGCGCTGTGTCTGCAGAAATCAGAAGACGGCCTATAGCTGCTATGCACGTGATGTGCTTTCACCGCTGACTTCACATTGAAGCACGAAAAGAAACAAGACAACAGGTTCACTCATTGGAGCGGCCATATTCCCTACGCCAGTGTTCTGTAGTGTTACGCCAGGTCGGATCCTACAAGGCTTACTTCGTACAATATTCCAATTTGTTGCTATCATCTTCATTGCTTCGACTTAGCGACGGAACTGTGTCTCTTTTTAGATTGGTCCTTGGTTAGAGTGTTGACGGCATCAGATAGAGTGTTGGCGGCATCACTGTCACCATTTGCGGGAGAAAGAAAGAATGCAAGGAAAGAGACGAAGCTTGACCAGATAATCGTGGTCGTCTGGTATGTGCGTGCAGTAGAAACAAGTGAATAAAATTACATAATGGGATAAGAAAAGAAGGGAAGGCGAGTAATAAAGAACTCATTGCACATCGATGTTAGTATTGTGTACCGCCATATAGGCGTGCGCACGGGTGGGGGGGAGGGGGGGAGGGGGGCGGCCGCCCCCTTAGTCACCTAGGGGGGTTTGGGGCGTAAAGTCTGCCCCGTACGGATACTCGGTTGGACCTGTACCGCATTATTTAAAGAGCTGGGTTATGGCGCCACCGTTTTTTGACGATAATGGCGGCGGAATGCCGCTCATTTTGGATTCCAAGAAGCTTTTACATCCAATTTGTAAACTTCCCAAGCCGGGGCCGAAAGCAAGCCATGACGAGAAGCACGTCATGGCTTCAATTGCATTTTAACGCGATAGCGTTAAAGAGCTCGTTTCGCAGAAATTCCGGCGTCGGCGTCGTTGGTTGTGAGCGGAAAATCATCATCTTGTCCGTTACCGAAAAATCATCATCTTGTCCGTGACCGAAAAATCGAGAAAGATGCAAATAAAATAAATAATAAAAATTTTCGGGTCCGAGTGAGGATCCAACCCGGGTCGTCTGCGTGGCAAGCAGGCGTTCTACCACACAGCCATGCCTCTGCTTGGATATACTGCGAAAATAACTTCCTCTGCTTGGAAAAGCAGTGAAAATAACTTCCATGCTTCGCAAACGCAAGCGTCCTTTATATAGGCGTCGCAATATAACATGTAATATCCCAGGAATATTGCGTGGTACAAGCGCAAATTGCCATCGGGCGTCAGAATATGTGACTATCATAACGATTCCATAGTTTAAAGCCAGCCACCCATTACAAACGGCACACACCGTACTGCGCGTATTCCCTTAACACCACGTAGTGGGTGCATAGCAAGTTCGGAAACATTTCCCACATTTGCCGCGCATAATTTCTCCTGGTTTAAACCATACTACCCATAACATAGTATGCACTAAGACTAAGTGATTGAAGTAAGCAGTAGGGACGGGATATCGCTATCGCGTTCAACTCTTAAAGGCGAAGCTTAAGGGTCCCCCAATTTTTTTTATCCGCTGTGATGCATGACGTGTTGTGGACACGTAAATTGATGGGGGGGGGGGGGGGGGGACGCTGTGATGATACTTCAACCCTCCATCCCCATGCTTAATGGGATACACTGCGCACGCCTATGTGTCCTGCAATGTAAATATTTCTGCTTAAAGAAGAATGTTTCCCTGTGCTCTACTTGATAGTGTGTGATTTTTTAGTCTGCCTGCTCAGAAATTTCACCACCCTTTTCTCCATCTCTTACAGCGGTAGCAGGTTGAATTGTTACGATATGAAGGTCAAAGTTTACCGAGAAACGTTCACGCACAGCGGTTTCTTTTGGCGTCACTGCTGCTTATACTTCATTCTTGGTTTTCGTAAACGTAAACATATCCATACAAAGCCCTAGCCTCCTGTGGTCTCTGATATACATTGTTCTTCTGTTAATCCATTACGAGTAGAGCAAGATCAAAGCGAGACATTCGAGCAAGGCATTCCTTTCTACTAAATTATCTCCTTGTCTCACTATGCGTCTGTACAGATCCTTCACGTGCGTGGCAGAATAATGCGTGGCGGAATAGCAGAATCGTACCAGGCGTCAAAACATATGCATTGCGCAATGAGTGGGTGCTTTAAAGCTGCCCACCCATAACAAAGTGGGCAGCTACGCAAGTGCACGTGGCACCTTACGGACGAGTAGTGGGTACTTCACCAATTTTCAAAAGAACGAGTTATGGCACAGTGGGCACTTAGCTACTGTGCATCCAGTAGGCATTCTACGATAGTTTGAAACGGCCAATGTTAACGCGTCAATGTGTGCCTTTCCTTGCAGCACGGTTGAGAGCGATGTGCACGGGGCCCGATTAAGCTATCGCGTTTTACTCTTGAAGGCGAAGATCAAGCGTCCTTCAACTCTTTAAGCAGCCAATATTTGTACCATGAGCCACACTTGTGGAACCACTATATTCAACGCCGTGTGTTGAGTTCCGTGGCACACAATTTCACCTAGCAAACGAGTTGCTGGAGCGTAATCGTAATTGATTATCGACAAGAGCTGGCGATATATCTGCAAAAGAAAAAGTGTACCATCGCTCAAATAACAAAAAAAAAATTGCCCCGTGGCGCTTCGCGGACACGGATGAAGCAGCGGAGCTGGTGGCGTTTCCTTCGTCAGCCTAACGTATTTCTATGTTTTGCAAGTCTTTCAGATATCTTGTATCACTACTCTTTATTAAACACTCTTTGTTAAGAGTTGAGGTGGTAGTATAGTTTTATTGCATCTTTGCCATACTACTGTTATACACAGGTTTACAAGAAGCATTCGCTTAAGATGCTCCGATATGTTGTATCACTGCGCTTTATTAAAGGCTCTTCGTTAAAGGAGTAATGACACGAATTTTAAATATTTTGGGGTTGTTGCTCTAAATAAAGACGCGGGTGTCGAGAACCCTAAAAAGAGTGTCGTCGTGCTTGGGAATGCATCGAATATATTTTTAACACCGCTACCTTAAAACAGCAATTTCGGTTTCGGTAGCGAAAGGGTGACTTCTCAGTGACGTGTCAAGAGAGCTCTGACGTCAAGGGAAGACTGCAACTCGCGAAATACTAGCAACAGCTGCCTGTTTGCTGTCAGTCGCACGTGGTTCACGCAAACAACGATGAGTGAATTGTCGTCCAGAGACTCTCACAGTGATTTCTGCGATTTAGGCTGCATGCAGGACGCAAATTTCGCAAACCCAGTGAACTGTGTTGACTTGTGATAATGTCCATTGCGGTGTGGCTAGCTTGCAGATGCTGGGTGACGAACTTTAATATGAAAGTAAAATATTTTGTACGCGTTGTCTGGCTCCGGTGTGTGGAGACCGATAACAGTGCACAACATGGAAACGAATGATGTCCCTCTTGGGGTGCCTCAAAATCGTGTCAGTACTCCTTTAAGCTTTGACGTGGTAGTACAGCCACCACCTTTCATAACAACGAGGTATCACGTCACAGTGGTGCGACTATGGTAACGCGCACGCCATTTGTAGGGCTAAGTGTTGCATTTTTTCCTTTTTAGTGGAAGTTGTGTGTAGTGGGATTTACCCAACTTCTGTGGAACATAAGCGTTTATCATGATGATATTTGTCTGATAGGCCGCACAGATTTCTGTGGCACATACCCTTTTTTAACATGAAAATGTTTTAGGCCAGCGTCTATGAAGACTTCAGTGACGCATTTCCGTCACGGAAATGACGTCGAAAAAATGCACACTATCTGATCGTTAAGAAAGAGAATTCCATCACCGGGAGTTGAACCCATGACCTCTCGGTCCGCAAAAGCGGCAGCTGGGCAGGCTAACCACTGCGCCACGGTCTCATATTGTGGAGGCTGCACAACCGCGTCTTTTACATCTCACACTTTCCTCTCACCATGCTCTCGGTCGGCGGTGAAGTAATGAATCATGACCGTGGCCACCGCACGATTAGTTCCTACAACGCGGCGCTGCTACGCGACCGTGTAATTCGGAAGGAAAATTGCAATTTTGTCAGCGCCTGAACACACCGCGAGTTGGCAATCTTAGCACAAGCATCGGCCTCGCACATAGCACCCATCCATACCAAAAATTGCTCTGCGACGCGTGCTTGCCTCTCCTGGCTGTAACACCGCGTTCCACGCTTACGCTCGCCCCAGGAAAATCACCGCCGCGCTGCAGGGGAGAGAAGACGGTCGTTGCGTTTCGCTCTATTCCTGCCGTGGTGTTAAACTCTTCAACACTCCGTGGGATGGCGACGTTAGCCCGAGTTCTGCGTAGTCAGCGATGCTCTTCTATCTGTCACAACACTTTCTCTGATTACGCTCTCACCATTTACTTCTACAGCTACAGTTTGTTTAATGATTCACCATGCACGTTATTCGTCGGGATGCAGATGTACCACCGAGCGTCAGCGCTGGTGCACCCACGTTAAAACAGGAATCGACGTGGAAGCCAGGAAGCCAAGATGCAAGTGAAGCTCATAGCAACAATTTTTTTAACGTTGTTTTAGACGTGGGAGCGGCCCGCAACGTGCTAAAGCGCGTTCCGAAGCGCCCATTAAAGTTCATTCATCCATCCATCCCCTCCGGGAAAACCGGGTCGCCAGAATTAAATCTGGGAACCTTACCTTGAGGATTTTCAAAAGTCATTGTTCTCGCAGTCTATCTGCTATATCACTGTCATAAAGGACAAAGGATATGGCTTATGTCTACATACAAATGCACTTGAGTTTATCGTCATGTGCAAATCGCAAAACCCACACCAAAGATTCCTCATACGAAGTCATCAATCTCCATCAACACCTAGTACACGCCGTTCTGAACTGTTCGAAAGAAAAGGGGTTCGTTGCTCCAGTTGCCCGTTTCTCGCTAGTTTGACAGGTGCAGGGATACAGCAAAGGTATTTTAATGCTATTATGTAGGAGTGTCATATTAAGAATGGCTCACAGTGAATCACTTACACTACACTAAAGCTTAGTTAATTCGGATTTCACGGTCCTCAGAAAATTGTCCAAATTAAGCGAATTCCCAATTATCGAAAGTATCGCAAGAAAAACAATGAATAAATGTATATGACAGCAACATACTTTAATTTTCTCGGTTAATACGTAATTATTGTACTTACTCTGTATAATAGCAGCGTAAAAGCCGCAATTTTCGTAATCCTGCGACGTACTTCATAGCGCTATTGTGGCGCAGGATCCTCATGTCTTAAATAGCCCGAAACAAACTCTGCACCCCTACCGTACTACGTACCATCCCCCCCCCCCCCCCCCCCCCACCCCCCATCCCCCCTGGTTCCATGCGCACTTGACGATACCTTTCGTTTTCGCCGGTAAACGAAATATATTTGCGCAGCCGCTGACGCCTCGGTCGCCAAGAACGCGATTGTCGATGGCGACTACACCTTTTTGAAAGCCCGCGGCCCATGAGGTGTCACACGTGGTGGTAAACGCGAAGAGGTATGAAGCGTTCTGACTTTCCTGTCGTTACGATGCGGTACGTAATAATGACAATGGCAGTGCGGATTGCACCGTCCCGTTTCAGGTGGCCGCTAACGAGGTTTTGCGCCGCAGATTTGCGGCGCTTCCAGCTCTTTGTGCTCCCAGCATTTCTCGAATTAAACAGGTTGCGGCAAAATATGAACGAATTAACGAGAGTTTGACGCCATTAAACAATGTATATGCTGAGCGGGACCGAACAACTAGTCCGAATTATCCAATTTTTCGAATCAACGGGGTCGAATCAACGAGCATTTACTGTACTTTACGTCGCTTGAGGTAATTCATCAGAGAAAAAAAAGTTATGAAGGAAGTTGCCCCGGAAGACCACACTGCTGTTTTCGAGAGCAAAAGAAGTGAGTTCTTAAAATAACAATTCATTTTGGAAAACAAATTGCTGCTTACGACATATCTCAGGTTTTGAATACCCTTTCAGATAAATTGAACTTTAAAGGTAGTAGGGCTGCCTTTGAAAAACAATCAAAGTACTTATACCCACCGCTACGCAGTATGAACATTACTTAGTGGATTGTTATGCATCAACCGATGCTACAATTATTCACGAATTACTATTCCGATGGGCGCAAATAGCGCGCAGACGGACGGGACGAAGAAAAGGTAACGCAAGGACGACTGTCAACTGTGATTTATGGAATATACAGATTATTTGTCCGCCGCGGTGGATCAGTGGCTAAGGTACTCAGTTGCTGACCCGAGGGTCGAAGGTTCGACCGCGGCAGTCGCATTTCGGTGGAGGCGAAATGATAGAGGCCCGTGTACTGTGCGATGTCAGTGCACGTTAAAGAACACCAGATGGTTAAAATTTTCGGAGCCCTCCACTACGGCGTCTCTCATAATCATATCGTGGTTTTGGGACGCAAAACCCCAGATATCATTGATATTTAATATACAGATTATTTAAACACATAGGATAAACATAATGAACATGCGCAAAGGAGCTGGCAAGGGACCACAACTATGCAAATAGAAAAAAGCTTTTCTACCGGGAGGGGACTGCGCAGGCGCGACAAAATATCAAGTCATACGAACATACTACTCGTTAGGTTTTCTTTTTTTTTTTCATGCAAAGAAACCGATGTTTGGATGATGCAGGGCTCTCCTTTTTTTAATGTAGAAGGTTTCGACGAGTTCCCGTGTCGTCTGATCACTGTGTCTGAAGAGCACTGCCGTATCACTGAACAAAGGCTTGCACCCACACGTCTGGCAGTGTGAAGGCAGGTTGGCATACCTGCAGGTCTTGAAGGTTCCAGTCTGTTCTTTTAGCCGTACTTAGAGGCAGCGCCCGTTTGCCCGATGTACACTTTTTAGATGCGAAGCAGCTTAGAGCGGAGTTCAATCCGGTGGTGGTGTGCTTCCTGACTACCCCTTACTGCGCATGCGCCTGCTCTCTCTCCCACTCTCCTCCTTTACGCAGGTGTTCGGTCGCCTTCCCCATATCATATAAGTGCGTGCGCTCGGTCGAGGAAGTCTCGCTTGAATCGCGCGGTCACTCCATCGGTTTCCGGTCGCTGCAGTTGTCTCGAAAGTCTCGCTACCCTCGCCGCAGACTCGCGTTGTCTCTCTGTAGCGGAAGCGGTAGCTCGACGCCGACGCTTGGCTTCGACGGCCGAGTGAACGTAAACGGAAACTTAGTGTGCACCCCCCAATGCTGCTTCGCATCCCCTCATGGTTCCACTTAGTGGGAGACAGACAGACAGACAAAGAACTTTATTGAAGTCCTGAGGGACTAGCCGGGAAGGACCCGCTGGTGTCCTCGGCCTCGCCGCTGGCTGCTCCTATGTCGGAATCGGGAGGCCATGCCTCTCCGCTCTTTCACGGGCCCTCTGGACGGCCGTTGACTGGATATCGAGGGCGGTACTTGCGATGGCGTCTTCCCAGTCCTGTTCGCTGGTGTGGGATGTGTCCCTGGTGTAATTTTTTACAGGATAAGGGTATTTTGTACACTATACCCCTTGTGCACAGTGCACAAGAGCTAAAAGAAGCGTCCCTTTGCTTCACACCGCATTTATTTAGGATAGACCTCTGTTTTTCATGCTTTTTATTCACCAATTAGGCACTATTTTCCGAATTTTTTTTTTGGCTGAAAATAGCACCTGAACATCGTAACGTGATGCCCCATTTTTTGAGTCCAAGCGCCATTCCTGTGGTTTTAGAGCATGGTGGCAAAATTTTTTTGACCGCTCTTTTTTACACTTTTTGTCCCTTCTTAGACATCTGACGCATTAGTCCTTCGCAGACGGAAGTGATTACAGGAGTCGGGAAACCGGCTGCCCGAAGGCGACCCACCTGCTCAGAAAAACCTCTTTTCCCGTGGGGCCTACACGACTTCCTAATCGCAGCCCCGAGGCTCAACGTAGAGATGCCCTTCTTCACTATTTTGGAATGCCTCGACTTCTAATTAAGGAGCGGTTTAGAGATCTGGGGTTACACGCCCAACAAGGGTAGTTGTTAGAAAAAGTTATCTTTAGGTCGAGGAACTGTATTGCGTGTTGTGAAGGTATTTAGCTGGTGAACTTAAGCCCCATTCCAGTGTTTCGAAAGACCTCCAAGATCTTATCAACATTCAGGCGCTCTTGACATTTGGACACTACAATTAAATAATCATCCATGTATCGGGCCACACGAACAACATTCCCCCTCAAGCTTCTTTGCTAGGCTTCAGTCGACTTTTCCTAGGAAAATGTCGCTAAGTACCGGTGCCACCCGTGGACCCAATGGATACTCCGGCTTTTTTAAATGCGAATGCATTTCATAGTCGGGCTATGTCAGGCATCCGGCGTTGTGCGGCGTTGGCGTTGTCCGCGGTTGGTGTTATCTCTCCGCTCTCACTCCCTCTCCCATAGCAACAGCTGCGGGCGCGCGCGCTTATCCTCGCCCCTAGCAACCGCAGCAGGTGGTGCGGGCGGAGTATCGGAGAGTGAGTGGAGAGGAGGAGCGCGCTCTGACGCGTGAGGGCGCTCGCATCGCGGGAGCTCGGCGGAGCTATATATGAAAAAAAGAGTAAATAAAAAAAAAGAAAAAAATAATAAAAAAACAAAAAAAAAAAACAGGTGCTGCGCCGTGCTCCCGACCGGGCTGCAGAAATTAGGCGCCTTTTCCTTCTTCGAACCACAACCACCATATATAAATGGAGCGAAGCGCGCGCGAAATGCATTCGCATTTCCTTACGTTTCCCTTCGAGGAGGTGGGGGCATTTTTTGGACAATTGTTTTCTCTTTCCACAGAATGAAGATTGATTGCAAATAAAACATCAATAACTCTAAAGACATCTCCACCTTCAAACCACATTCAGTTTGGAATTTGTTTCTCGTTGTTGTTTTCTGTAATGCATTCCCTCACACACTTCGTTAGCTCCCGCTGTGGAAGGGAATAATACAAATCTACGTCTACACTGAATGCAGTACATCCATCAAACTTACCACGACGTAAATCTTCAACAATTGCCTCCGAGTTCCTTATCATGAAGCGAGCTTTGCACTATTAGTCTTTCTAGTCGCTTCTGCAGAAAGGTTGAAACAGCTAACTGCCACGTCGTGCCTCTCTCAGAAACGATAGTGCGAAAAGGCTGCTCCGGTTTGTGGGTCTTTATCGAGAAGAAGGGTTCCAAGCATAACCCCTCAGCCTTCGCTACACATTTAGACAGGCGTTTCAGGTTCAATTCCTGCAAAAGTTCCTTTGCTCTTTCTTCAAACCTTTTTCGGCTCTCCTGTCACTGACCGGAAGATTTTTCAACAGAACAACATAAGCCTTCTGGGAAAACTGTCCCTCGGTCAAGAGCACAAAAAACCCTTCCTTGTCCGCTGTTAAAAAAATCCGCCAGGCCTGCGCGGAACGCGCAGCACAGGTACAGCGAAAGCTCGGAGAGCGGTCTTTTTAGAGCCTTTTTGAAAACACTCTTGGGGCAACTGCTACAAGCGCATTTGCATGGTACCCACTATGCCATACGACAATACGACATTAAATACGACATTAGAGTTCAATCAACCAAAGGACCAGGCAGGATTTCGTACAGGCTTCTCAACAACAGACCATATTCATACTATCAATCAGGTGATAGAGAAATGCGCGGAATACAACCAACCCCTATACATAGCCTTCATAGATTACGAGAAGGCATTTGATTCGGTGGAGACATCAGCAGTCATGCAGGCACTGCGGAATCAGGGCATCGACGAAGCCTATATAAACATAATGGAAGAAATCTACAAGCGGATCCACAGCCACTATAGTCCTCCATAAAGAAAGCGACAGAATCCCTAATAAAGAAGGGCGTACGGCAGGGAGACACGATCTCTCCAATGCTATTCACCGCGTGTTTACAGGAGGTTTTCAGGGCCCTAGATTGGGGAAGAGTTAGGGATGAGAGTTAATGGAGAGTATCTCAGTAACCTGCGATTCGCTGATGACATTGCATTGATGAGTAACGCGGGAGACGAATTACAGCTTATGATTACTGAACTGGATACAGGAAAGTAGAAGAGTAGGTCTGAAAATTAATATGCATAAAACTAAAGTAATGTGGAACAATCTTGGCAGAGGAACAGCGCTTTGCGATAGGTTGTGAGACACTGGAAGTTGTAAAGGAGTACGTCTACTTAGGACAGGTAGTAACCGCGGAGCCAAACCATGAGACTGAAATAACTAGAAGAATAAGGATGGGATGGGGCTCATTCGGCAAGCATTATCAAATCATGAATGGTAATCTACCACTATCCCTCAAGAGGAAGGTATATAACAGCTGCATCTTACCGGTACTTACCTACGGAGCAGAAACCTGGAGACTCACAAAGAGGGTTCAACTTAAACTGAGGACGACGCAGCGAGCGATGGAAAGAAAAATGATAGGTGTAACCTTAAGAGACAGGAAGAGAGCAGAGTGGGTCAGGGAACAAACGGGGGTTAACCCTCTATTGCATGGAGTCCCATATTTGGCACATACCGATTAACATTTTTTATAGCGGGCGCAAGATGGACCAGTGGAGAATGTGACACAGTTAGAGTAATCCTTATAGTTACGCGCACTAAATATAAAAAAAGCGCTGCCATCCCTAGAGCAGTATGAAATCTAGACATGAAATAGATTGCACGGTGCACGTGCAAGCTCGGATCACGAACGACAGTGACTGCTATATTTTTCTTGCAACCATTTTCTCGTTGCAGAAGCAAGAAAAAAATTATTTTGGCATATCTCGTGGCTTTGAAAATTCATGCTCATTAAGGCTCTTCTCAATTCCGTTTTCCACTACGGTATATAGTCGGAAATCGGTATGTGCCATATTTGGCACAGTATGCATGTGAGTGATGAAATGTGCAATATGATGCCATTTATGTTTTGTTGCACAGTGCAAATACAAACGAAAAGAAATCATCTGAGATCATGCAGCACAGCTTGTTTTTGCCAGATTTCAGTTGTGGCGGTAGATTTTGAGATGCTTCACGAAAATATCGAGTGTCAGCACCAGTACCTGGCAATTTTTTGTTACATTATTGGCGTGGGTGCACGAAAAAATTATGTGAAGTCTAACCAGTGCACGGCGATATTTAGCTTTTACGATCTGTCGGCAACTGACGCTCACAACAACAAGTCAGCGGTTGGAAATTCGGGCAGGAAAGTACAGCAAGGCGGCACCATGCGAAGAGCCAAACGTGTAAGCGGCCATCTTGCACGTAGATGTCGGCAGTCAGATGCACTAACCAAAATGTTAAATTATGCCTGAACACAGGAAGCAATTGCTTTGCTTTATTCCACAAATCAAGCTAAAAATACCGCAATCAGTGAGATTTAGTTTTTCAGCCATGGCAGCAAGTTTGCTCGCCCACGTGCATAGTGTGCCATATTTTTGGCACAAACCTTTATTTTCATTAATACAGTCACAATAAATCTGAAAATTTTTGTACATGTTATTCTTCATGTAGTTAATGATAAAAAATGATCAAATAATTTTTCTATTGATTTTCTCATAATTAATGCAATAGAGGGGTAAGGATATCACAGTTGAAATCAAGAAGAAGAAATGGATATGGGCCGGGCACGTAGCACGTCGGCAGGATAACCGCCTGGTCATTAAGGGTAACTGACTGGATTCCAAGAGAAGGCAAACGCGTGAGGGGGGAGACAGAAAATTAGGTGGGTAGATGAGATTAAGAAGTTTGCAGGTATAACGTGGCAGCAGAAAGCACAGGACCGGGTTGATTGGCGAAACATGGGAGAGGCCTTTGCCCTGCAGTGGGCGTAGACAGGTTGATGATGATGACTATGCCATAAATCATCATAATTTTTCTGTAGTGGGGAAGCGTCTACTACGCCATTATTCGTCATTCTTCAGAAAAGCGCGGTACCCGCTACACTCTTGTAATGCATTATGTGCACTTTGTTGATGCTGTGGCTGACGACGATGAAGAATTTTGCCCGAGGCTTTTGTAATGGGTTGGAGCATTGAACGCCCCACTCGTTACGCAATTCGCATTGTGTGACGCCTGGCTCTTACTTTACTGTGCTAAAACGCTCTACAACACACGTTAACGCGATTCCTTACCCGACATGAAGTCTGCATAGGGTCAGTTTGGCACCGCACTTACAAACTGCTCAAATACCCTTTTAGAACAAGGTGTTGCGGGAAATTTGTTTTGTAATGCCTATTGTACATTTGTGGAGGAAGCCTTAAGTTTTTTGGACGCTATGTGTATACATGAACCTCATTTGTAATAAATACCATGTAAGAGAAAAAAAAAAACAGCGGCGTTGCTCAGTGGTAGAGTGCTGGGCTGCCACGCAAAGGACCCGGGTTCGATTCCTAGTGTGTCATAGGTGTTTTTTTATTTATTTAGCTTTTTTCTTATTTTGTGCGATATTGGTTACGGACACCAGCGGCGGCGGCGGACAACTACGGCGCAGGAACGACCCTTGTTGTGATATCATAACAGCTTTCACTGTAAAAAGTGTACATCGGGCAAACGGGGCGCTGCCTCTATGTACTTCTAAAAGAACAGACTGGAACCTTCAAGACCTGCAGGTATGCCAACCTGCCTTCGCACTGCCACACGTGTGGGTGCAAGCCCTTGTGCAGTGATACGACAGTGCTCTTCAGACACAGTGATCAGACGACACGGGAACTCGTTGAAGCCTTATAGATTAAAAAAAAGGAGGGTCCTGCGTCAGCCAGACATCGGTTTCTTTGCATGAAAAAACAAAGAAAACCTAATCAGTAGTATGTTTGTATGACTTGATATTTTGTCGTGCCTGCGCAGTCTCCTCACGCTAGAAAAGCTTTTTCTATTTGCATAGTTATGGTCCCTTGCCAGCTCCTCTGCGCATGTTCATTATGTTTATCCGTATGTGTTTAAATAATCTGTATATTCCAATAAATCACATTTGAGAGTCAGCGCTTGTTCTTTGTTACCTTTTCTTCGTCCCTGTCCGTCTGCGTGCTGTTCTTGCCCACTATGTATCACAAATAGCCCAACTTTGTCTTGCTTTACTATTCCGATTATTTTAACGTAAAATGTACTTTCAGTGCATTCACGTGCATTTTGCGTTTCTCATTTCTGGATTCTTTTTTTGTTTCGTACAGCCGCGTATTTTGCCGAGAGGGACCTCTGCTGTATATGATTAGTGAAAGATGTTTCGTAAACTTCTGGTTTTGTTTGTGTGTGATTTCTTTCGAGTGTGTTTTTTCAAGTTTCTAGTGTCCACTTTTCTTAACTGATAAATTGCAATTTTTTTCCCATAGTGTTGATCTCGAAGCACGGGAACTGTCACCATCACGGACTATGGAGGGAGAGGGGGCATTTGTAAGGCTTGTTTGCCTTTAACCCTTACAGCTGAAGTAAGGTTTGTATTTTGTATGCTCTGAATAAAACACCTACTTACTTACTGTCACGGCACGCAAGTTGCGTACTGAGCAAGTCTGTATAGCAAATTTCGTCTAGAATGGACGAGTTATGACTTAGAACTTGCAACCATATAAAAAGTAGGATATGAGGACGCATAAATTGTTCTACACTGTAAAACCGCGTAAGGTGAATGCTGCGTTGTACGATGTCGGTTTATTATTTTATATCCAGAGCGAGTTCCGCAGTTCTTGGAGCGAAGTCAAGATTCTGCTGCTTCTCCATCCACCTGCAGACACACAAACAAGAACGCGACACTGAAAAGAGACGTCACGGCTCTGACACTATTTTATACACTCATCAATTTGATACGTGCACTCAAGTGGTGTACCTCAGCCACCCCTTTCCCGCTTCTTTCGTGTAATTGAACAATCGTGCGTTATTTTAATTGCTGATAGAAAAAGAAGCAATTCTTTATCTGTCAGAAACAGGATTGCTGACAGATAAAGCAACAAAATCAAAGTGAATCATGGCTACAGAGAACGAGAACGAAGGAAAGGCTGGGAGCTTAACTAGACTGTCCAGTTTGCTGCCCTACACGAGAAAGACGAAGGAGTAAGAGAGAGAAAACATGGGTTTAAATTATTCACTATTCACATGTAAGTCACCTTCAAGTATTGTATGACTTTCTGGGCTGGTGAACTCTGAGGCTCTTAAGATGTTTTCTTTCTGGCCTTATTGATCCATTAAGGCCCTATGGAACTTTTTGCGTGGCAGTGCCCATTGGATAGGCAATTATAGGTCCGCTCTGTACCTTCTTGTTTGTTTGTTTTCTGTTTTCACGCGCCTGGTATTTTCTCCGCCCTTCTTTCCATCTGTCTTTCCCTTTTCCCTCCCCTTTGTGTAGGGTGGTGAACCGGATGATATAATTCTGGTTGACATCCCCGCCTTTATCTCATTTTTATCTCTCTCTCTCTCTGAGGTAGTAAATTTTCTCAGTTATAGGCGCTCTGTAGATTTCGCGATAACTTTCACAAACATGATTTTTAACCCATGTACGTAAACTGAAATGCTCGAAATGTTTTCGGCCATTTCACTCTAACAGAAACGTGGTCACGGTGGTGCGGAATTGAACGCGCCGCCTGGTTTCCTGCAGCACCGTAACCCAGGCACCTTGTCACTGTTACCGTGAGCGAAAGATGAGAAACAGCTCGACAAAACAAGCACTATTGGGAAACACGGCAACGTTCTACTTGCAATGCGTACACCAGCAGTCACGTGTGATTACGAATCACCAGGTATATATATGTGGGCTGCATATTACTATAGCTAACACGTACAAGGACACCAGAGAAAGAGATAGGACAACCGCTAGTCCTGTCTCTCTCATGTCCTTGTGCGTGCTCACTAGTAATATGAAAGCACACAGTGAATACCAGCTAGCTGAGTTTAATGCCTTAACGAGTTATATCTGTGGGGTTTATTTTTTTCTAAAAGAGCCAAATCCAAAAACTGAAATTGGACTAAGTTTCACGGGTATGTAAAGGGCGCCTAAGCATCTTTCACATTTAAAACTATGGTAATCAAAATGGGCGCATTCCTCATTACAACATGGACTCAAAAAAGCAGTTTAAGATCAAACGTGAGCCAAATCCTGCACCTGTTTGAATCAACCTAAGTCACATCCATTAAACCAGCGCTGGGTCAACAATCGTGGCCAAAACAACCACCATGGCCGCATCCAAACTGTTTATTTGTGTCCTAGTTGTTTGCTATCGTGCTTTCGTTCCACAATTAGTTTTTCTTGGGTGAGTTGCCACTTACTGAATGACATGAGGCTGTAGGGTACAATTTGAATATAAGGAAAAGGAAGTCAACTTTCATACTTCTTTCTGCCTCTTAGTGTTTCTTTTCGAAACACTAAGCGGTCGCGTTACCCTACGCCAGTGTTTTGTAGAGTTACGCCAGGTCGGATCCTAAAAGAGTTAGCTACAAGCCTTACTTCGTATAACATTCCAATATGTTGCTATCTCCTTCATTGCAATACACCATCGCTATGTACCATTAAACATAATAATTGTTCACAACCGACATCATGTCCTGGCGCTCTTCGTCCATCAATGGCCCTTGCGCCAACAGCATATACTATAATTACAGTATCGACCTGTGGCGCAACCGTGACTTTTTTTAGATTGATGCTTGGTTAGAGTGTTAGCGGCATCAGGTAGAGTGTTTGTGGCATCACTGTCGCCATTTGCCGGGAAAAGAATGTCAGGCTAGGGCCGAAGCTTGACCAGATAATCGTGGTCGGCTGGTGTGTGCGTGCAGTAGAAACAAGTGGATAGAAAGAGCATAATGAGATAGGAAAATAAAGGGAGGCGAGCAATAAAGAACTCATATTTAAACTTTTTAGCGCGCACAAAAGACGAGGACAAGAAAGAAGACACACGAGCGCTAACTCTCAACTATTTATTTTTGAAAGGAACTGTACATATATGTACCCAAGAACCAGCATAGAGCATGTGCTGCGCAAATCATGTGATACACTCCCAAAAGGCTAAACAGAATTTAAAAAGACTAACTCCTTATCTGTTAGAGCCACCGAAGGTTGACTAATGCATTCTTTTGCACACCTATTTATATAAAAAGCTTCCGTAACTTCACGTGTTAGTTTATCTTTATGTGCAAACAAAATATCGGTATCATGAAAAACAGGGTCACAATGACATGATTTACAATCATCAGATAAGTCTGAAAATGTTTCTTTCCCCAGTGAATTAGCATGCTCTTTTAGTCGTGTGTTGATACAGCGGCCAGTCTGTCCTATGTACATCTTTCCACAGGTTAGCGGTATCCGATATACCACCCCTTTTCCACCCCTGCACACGCCTATGTTGTACAGTCATAGGCGTGTGCATGCGGGAGTGAGGAGGGTCAGGGGGGCAGCCGTCCCTTCAGTCACCCGTGGGGGGATGGGGGGCGCTAAGTCTGCCCCGAACAGATATTCAGTTCAACCTGTCCCGTTATTCTTGAAAGAGCTGGGTTATGGCGCCACCGTTTTTTTACGATAATGGTGGTGGAAAGCTCCCTCATGTTGGACTCTAAGAACTTCTCACTTCCAGTTTTTATTTCCCAAGCCACTGACCAAAGGCAGGCCATTGCGAGAAGCGTGTCATCGCTTCACTTCCATTTTTTCATGCACTGTTGTCTTTTGGACACGACCAATGGATACGGGGGGTTGAGGGGGCGCGGCAATGATGCTTAACCCCCTCCGTACTTAATGGGGTACACTGCGCACGCCTATGTGTACAGTAATGTTAATATTTCTACCGAAAGAAAAATGTTTTCCTGTACTCTCCTTGATAGCGTGATTTTTCATTGTGCGTGCTCAAGAATTTCACCACCCCGTTCTCTCTTACAGCGGTAGCAGGTGAAATTGTGACGGTATTAAGGTCAAAGTTTACCGAGAAACAATCACGCGCAGTGTTTTCTCCTCGCGTCACTGCAGCTTATTTTTTCATTTGTGGTTTTCGTAAACGTAAACATATCCATACAAAAGCCATAGGTCTCTGTTGTCTCTGATATACATGCATCTTTTGTTTTTCTGTTAATCCATTAAGTGTAGAGCAAGATATCCGAGTGAGACATTCCAAGAAGCCATTCCTTCCAAATAAATGATCGCCTTGTCTCTCTATGCGTCTGTGTAAACCATTGAACCCTGGCGCCCCCACGCGCACATACGGTTACATTTACGGCATACGTAAAACGTGATCGCGTGCGTTTCGCAGTCATTTGTTTGCACTTTGAGAGCATAGCAACGTGTTTACGATGTATGAAATACGTTACACCCTCCCGCGCCCCCCACCTACGCATACGTCGACACGCGCACAAACAAAATGTGTTTGCGGAATGAGGATTCGTTGTACAAGCTCATAATAGTCTCTTAACGCGAGAGCGTTAAAGAGGTCGTTTCGCTAAAATTCCGGTGTCGACGTCGGCGGCGCCGTCGTTGCTTGTGAGCGAAAAATCGGCGTTTTCCGTGAGCGAGGATTCGTGATAGGTGCAAATAAATAAATAATAATTAATCTACGGTTCGAGTGCAAAATCAGAACCCGGCCATCTGCGTGGCAAGCAGGTGTTCTACCAAGGAGCCATACCAGTCGCTGAAACGGCTTCGTAAAAGATACTATAAGAATTTAATGCCGTGGAAGGAGTCTTCTTAGTGCATGCAATAATGATTGGCAGAATCGTAGAATCGCACCAGGCATCAAAACATATGAAGTGCAGAACGAGTGGGTGGTTTGAAGCTGCCCACCCATTACAAGCTCTGCAGCTGCGAAGGCGGTCCCGGCGCCTTACGGATGCGTAGTGGGTACTACACCAATTTGCAAAAGGAAGAATTATGGCGTCGTGGGGACTTTGCAACTGCATTTGGAGTAGGCATTCTAGGAATAGTTAATACGAATCAAGGTTGTGTGCCCAAGTGTTCCTTTCGTTGAGGCATGATTGAAGGCAATGCGCACGGGGCCCGATTACGCCATCGGGTTCTACCCTTGAAGGCGAAGCTCAAGCGTCCTTCAAGTTTTTAAGCGGCCGTTATGCCTACAATGAGGCACACTTGTGGAACCCCCTGTATCCAACGCCGTATCATAAGTGTCATGCCACACAATTTGACCTAGCAAACAATTCGCGGGGATTTAATTGTACTTTAAAAGAGTATGGGTTCGAGCTTGTCGGTACAGCTTCATCTATGCGAAACAGCGCGAAAACATGAGGACAGAAAGAAACAGTCAGGACCAAGCGCTGAACTACCAACAAATGCGTTTATTTGTGCGTGCACGAATAAATACGCTTCTTTACATGAGAGGAGGGGGAAGAGGATTGAAACTGCGCATTAGGGTAGACCTGATCTTCGCAAACTTCACAATGAAAACTCTGCAAAAGCAGCCCTTGACGATACACTTCACCGACCATAAGGCCTTCGTCTTCAAAACGCCCCGTGCGCCGACGCTAGGAATCGCATACGTTCTCTAAATAAATAAACACGCAACCACGACATTCTGCCTCTTCTCTTATACATTCTCATTCATTCTCTCAATAAAATTACACACTCTCCCGCTCAATCTAACCATCTCTCCCCTCCGCATATGATATGCATCCGCATATGATTTCCTTTAGCGGGAGATGACGCAATGTTTTTTCCGAAACATGAGACGAACGGTTTTGCGTTTCGCCTAGCCATATACAGCTTTTGCTGTAAAACCACCAGGTCCGCGCGGGCGCTCGCTCAGTCACAGCATTAGATGGCGGAGCTGTCTTCATGGAGCGCGCTATAAACTCTTTTAGGGCACCTGCAAGTACATTTACGAGGTACCCACTGGGACACGCTCGGTGGATTTCATGCTTGACGGTTGTCTCGTCCGCGATGTCCTCTCTCCGAAGACGCTCGCCGATCGGGGCCCCGTCCGCGAACTTCTCCCAGTCTTTCTCCCATCTCCCAGTCTTTACTTTCTCTCTCTATTTCTTTCAGTCCCTCTATGTCTCTTCCCCTGCGAACCACTGCTGAGGTGTCCTACACTGCTAGCGACAGTTGCGGGGTGCACTTTCCTCTTCATTTCCTCTTTTAAAATTGATTTCTTGCGCCATTTGCATGTTATAACACGAAAAAGTGAGAAGTCTTTCTTCAGTGTCATAGAGCCACAAAAATTGTTTTTAATGAAAAATGGGGCAAAGTCGCCAAACAGATCGCAGTTCCAAAACGCAGAGAAGCCTTCAAGTAAACATATTCTGACGAGACCGCTTGTAAAGGTCATGAGGACACGCAACGGGTTGTGAACATGGGCACTACATCTCGCTTCGCAAGAATCTGTGCTCGAAGATCGCGTAGTCTTGGCTCTGCTGCACAGAACTCATGAAATGGATCATAGTATTCGGGTACTTGCTTGCCACGCAGAAGGCTCAGGTGTTCGAAACCACCTCGAATCCTGCTTCTTTTAGATGTGAAGCATCTTATGGCGAAGCTTAATCCGGTGGTGGTGGTGGTGGTGTGCCGCGTGCCCACCCTTACTGCGCATGCGCAAACCCTTAAAAAAAATAAAAATAAACAAACTCCTCTCCCCCCTCTCTCTCCTCTAGGCATCCCTCCCCGCGGCAACCACACCCTCACTGCGCATGCGCCTCCCCTCCTCTCTCCCCCTCTTACACTCCCCCCTCTCTCCTCTAGGCATCCCTGCCCGCGGCGTCTACACCCCACTGCGCATGCGCGTCCCCCCCTCTCTCCTCTCCCCTATGCTCCCCCCCTCTCTTCTCTACGCATCCCTGCCCACGGCGTTCACACTCCCCACTGCGCATGCGTGTCACCCCCCTCTCTCTCCTCTCCTACGCTCCCCCCTCTCTCGCCTCGCGACGGCGACGCAGGCAGCGTCTGCTAGCGAGTTTCTTGGTTGAAAAACCGACTGCTCGCGCTGCACAACCGTTCACTGGCCACCCCGTATATATGGCAATGGATCTTGACCTCCAAGGTGGTGCCGGTGGGAGATTTCTCCTGTGCGTTGTTGAACAATAGAAATTCGCAGCGTGCGCGTTAACTAAAAGCGGAGTGCGGGTCTCTGTGTCCAGTCGGAGTCTTCTGTCTCTCATTGCCCATTAGCAGCGATTGGCATGTTCCAGTAGGAAACACTGCTCCATCACTGCCTGCTTTGCGCGTCCCCAGTTTTCTCTCCTGCGCAACGCTGCGATGAGCGCCAGCGTCAACGCCGCCGCCAGTGTAAGCGTTAGCGCCCGCTGCTTCACATCTACACATGGTTCCCTTTAGCGGGAGATGGTGTAATTTTTTTCTTAATGAGCGCGATACCTGCCTAAGGACTCCGGCGGCGGCGGAGGAGGACAACTACGCCACCAAAATAGACAGTTATGGGCTCATGAAAGCTGAGGCCATAAAAAAAAAGGACTAGCAGGAGACAGAGAAGTGCCGTCTTCCACGCGCATTTAGTAAAATAGTATGATTTCGACAACAAACTCGTGGCCATATTCGACTATCGAATTGCATGGATACTGCTGGTAGGTGTTAGTACTGGCTGCAGCTTACTTAATGGTGGCAAACGTTGAGTGATGTTGGCTAATGGTAGCTAAATAATGACTAGAATCGATTAAAGGTGACCATGCTGTTCTATTGATTGATAGTGCTGGCTAGTAGTAGTGTTTAACTATTTGCGAAGACCGGCTTATGATTGTGTTTTATTTCAGGACAGCATCGCAGACAGTCTACGCTAACAGCATCGAGATCCAGTCGTCCGAGCAATGGAAGGCGTCAGAATGACGTTATTGCGACGTGACGCCACCTCACGTCGACAAAAAAGACCTGGAAGGAAGGAAGGAAGGAAGGAAGGAAGGAAGGAACAGGAGAGAAAGGAAAGGCAGGGATGTTACCAGTCTTGAAGAACTGGTACGCTACCCTACATTGGGGGGAAGGGATGCGGGTGTTTCAAAGTTAGAGGTAGGGAGAGCACGCACGCATGCGCCTCATAGTCATGAGAACTTTAACCCCTTTCGTGTTTGAATCTTTGAAAGACTGGAGGTAGCTTATAGTAAGCGTGCAAGGCAGCGTCTACTTGTGGGCATACGGCAATACTGGCGAGATCCAGGCAATCCGCCCAGCCGCCATTTTCTTTGAACAGCAAAATCGCATTTGTCTCCGACGCTGTTTTCAAGAAGCTGTCTGTTTTGCCGGCCTCGTGAGAGTTCCAATGGGACCCGAGGTGACATCTATCTACTGAGCTGTGAGTATTGGGACACAGCCTATGTTGGTTAAATAAGGGTTTGTTATCACTAGGGTTGGCTAAATTATGAAATATTTTGGCTTGCGTTGGCTAATATTGTCTAAGCCTGCCTATCTCTGGTTATAACAGCCAGTCTCTTGCTTCTGTGTTAATAGCATTACTGACATGTCTGCCAGCATATTATTTTTATTTCTGGTACTGTACAGCTTTTTAGGGACAACAGTAACGCGAAGTAAATTATGCAGGGTCATGTCTTCAGTACCCTAATACCACACATTCGCTACCTTACAGTTCGCAGTTTCGAAATTTTCAGAAGCAGGTGCGAATAACCTTCCAGTGACATAAATAAAGAGTGCCCAATGTCACGGAGGTCACGGGATTCACCATTGCCTTGGTGGCAACGAACTCATTTCTAGTCTACTCGTTTTCACATGCGCAGGCTGGAAACCCGCACGTGTGTCTCGTGGCCGAGTTTCAGAACTCCGATACGTTCGAACATGCGGAAGAGGTCGTTGGCTGCAGCGTGTTTAACGTCACGCTATATTGATAGTAAAGCTAACTTTTTTATTATCGCATGAGTGTGGAGAAGAGAGCGACAAGGTATTTCTCGATTTGAAAATGTAAATAACATTCAGCTATCGACCTCCAGTTAACGATGTCGTGATAGCTTTATTGATGACTTTATTCATAAGGCTTTGGGGTATAAGGGGTCATGAGCTCAGTGGGTGGGCTCGCAAGTCCAGGGCAGCACTGGATGCTGCCGCCAGCTGACGTGGCCCAGAAGCGCTGGCTGCACCTGTGGGTTAGAGCTAGCTTGGCTTGTGAGCATTCAAAGGGAGCATACACTACACTTAATTGTTTGCCTCATATTACTTTACACATGGCTTCAAGAAGCATAGTGATTTGGCATGGCTTTCAGTACTGTGGCAACGATTATATTGCGTAACTTGCACAAGTGGAACATAATGAATCAAAGAAGGTGATTCAGGTAGTAGGTCAGACGACAATGACTTTTCAGTGGCGACGATTTATGCTGACGTCATGTCATTTGTGTGGCCTGTGTTGACTACGTGTACGGCCAATGCATATCGAGTCTGTATGTATTTTGGCCACGTTTCTCTGCTGCTGTCTAAGACTTAATTTGATTGCGGGGTGTTGTTTATAGGATAGCCTGCAGGAACTGAAGCTTCATACATTGGCGAATCCAGGGAAGTTTAATCATCGTCTTCAACAGCACTGCAATGGCGAGGCCGAGGAACATACAGCTTCCAATGCATTGGCCGAACGCGGGCCACACTATTGGGTGGACGTCAGCACAAATCGTCGCCAAGGAAAAGTATTCCTCTCCTCGCCTAGTACCTGAATCATTGCACATTTAGTCAACTAATTGTACGATAAATCGCACACGTGGCAAAACGCCAGAAAAGTATGCAAGTTACTTGCGCAGTCTAACCACTATTTAAAGGCCATGCTTTTTGTAGTTTCGTTTCGCTGTGAACAAGGAACCCGTGAGGGTTTCGAAACTTATAATTAAATATTTTTTTTCTCCTGTTCCTGATTCTGGCGAGTGTACGATTTTTCTGCGTAGATTCGCAGATCATAAAACTGGCCGGGAAGTAAACTGAACAATCCGGTACCCCGTAGGACAGTCTACCGCTGTATTGCACTATGCACGAAAACAGTCTTTATACTTATGCAAAAAAAAAGATTATAACAAGTGGCTTTTCTAATAATAATAATATCTGGTGTCTTACGTCCGAAAACTTCGATGTGATTATCAGAGACGCCGTAGTGGAGGGCTCTGGAAATTTCGACCATCTGGCGTTCTTTAACGTGCGCTGACATCGCACAGCTCACGGGCCTCTACCATTTCGCCTCCATCAAAATACGACCATCGCGGCCGGGATCGAACCCGCGACCTTCGGGTCAGCCGAGCAACTTAACCACTGCTCCACCGCGGCAGACTTTTCTTTTTTGGCTTTTCTTTTGCTGTGCACTGGGATACGCGGGCTCTTATGGCTAAAGCAGGAACACATGATATGAAATTTAGCTATTCCATGTGTATGCACTGACGTTGATCCCATGATAATGAAGGTATAGATATGTAACGTAGGTATGTATAAATATCTGACAAGGTGGTGCTCCGGTGGCATATCAGAAAACAGATACTTTTCAAGCGTTTTGCTTACTGCTGTGAAAAGTTTAAGGGTGTTGAACTTTCTTCATAGGCAATGCAGTATACGAGGATCATCGAACATTTCATGGTAAGGTACCTGTTATGGTATAATTGCTAAATTGTGACGCCTTTTTCTTCCATGCCTTAAAAAACAAGTTCGTTTACATCTGTAGCAATCTGTTTCTCTACAGCCTGGATGCTATATATTTCCTCAACACGAAAGCAGCAAGGCTTTACACAACCTGAATGCATCTGAGCATATTTTAAAATTATGTTGTAATTATGCTATTGACGTCTTTTTAAGTAAGTGGACTTGAAATCGAATTAACACTACGAAATCCCTTTCGCGCGTAGCAGAGGGACTAGAATTCGCTTAGAGTTATTGAGATGCTACTTAGGGTTGACGGTTTTAATAGTGACAAGTGTGTTTGCTGATAATCAGAGTAAGCCGCATACATAGCTATAAATACAAATCAGACTTAGTGTCAAGATATTTGGCACATCACGAGCGCTGGGTAGTAAATGTACGCAGGAAACTCATCAATTTCAGTCTGCATGTACGCCACGTAGAAAGCTCTGTGGTCTGAGGTTTACACCTGTCGAAATTTATCTTACTTGCTTTTCTTAGTGACTATTGATATATTATAAAGTAGTAGAATTTACAACAGAAATTTTGCAAAAACAACTTACGACAATATCACTAGTTGAAGAGAGTAATGATAAACGTGCTGAGCAATGTCAGTTTTGGAAGACTATTGCAGCGAAGGAAGTGTGGAACCATAAAGACAAAACTACATTTTCTGCTTGACATTTGTATTCTCTGCCATTTTTACGCTGGCGCTTTTCTGCTTGTATTCTCAAGTTTCCAGGAAGATACCGTTAATTTGACTTGAGAAAAGAAACAGTTAAATATGGAACATTTAAAGGGTACTGACACAAAATTTCGCGGCCGAGATAGCCTGCTGGATCGATTCCCGTGTACATGCTTGTACCATCTGCAAAATATCGACAGCGAATAAAGCTTGGAAGTTATTTTATATGAATTTTGAAGTTCGCGTGCGCGATCCAGCATTCTAGGCCGCACCTGGCGGCATTGACACCCCTCGGAGGTGACCCGAGGTGACCCCCCCTACTAACAAGTTATGATGACGTCGTAGCCGCCATTTCTGTTTTGGCGCGCTCGCCACTGCGCTGTTGGTGACTGCTTGGCGGCTGCTCGCGAGTGTGTGGCCGCGGCCAAGAGGATGAGCTGCCGCGGCGCACGCGTTGAAAGTTTTGTGTTTGGCGACACTACAGCTTTCCCGCTTCCTGCTCCCAAGGACTTCTTGATTTCCCTGTGCTGCCTGGGCTGCAGTGACAGGCCACAATGCCGAAATGCTTCTGCGCCGTTTCCTTCTGCACGTCGAAGTCGGGATCAGGCGTATCGCTGCATACGTTTTCCCGCGACGAACCTCGGCGGCAGAAGTGGATCGAGTTCGTGTGCGCTTGTGGACGTCAGGAGTATCAGGACTGGTCCCCCGTGCAGAACAGTCGCGTTTGCGGGTTCCATTTCGAGGCGCATTGCTTTACCACACAGGCGCCGGACTTGGCGTACATGGGTCTTCCGACTCCACCCCTGTGCATCGCTCACGTCTGGTGCTCTGGTGTTACCTAGCTTTCTTCGGCACCAACAACTTGAAGGGCATCACAATGTTATCAAGTGATTCAATCGGATATTGAACGTAGAAAAAGCGAACGTACTTTGGCTAAATGAATTGCCCTGCAGAACATTTGTGCACGAATGTGTCGGGTCTTACCATAGTACATTGCCGACGCGAGGTTCATCGTGGTAGTCGTCGCTGGTATCGTTGCCGCTTCCCGACGAAGCACTCCTCGCCAGCGGGTGAAACCTGAAGTGATTCGCCCCGTCGTAAATTCCTTCCATCCCCGTCGCAAGAAAATTGTCGCCATTGGACGACGATGAGCCCGACGACGACAGCGAGGACGATAACGGCGACGACATCACGCAGCATGGGATAGCATGGGTGACAAGCGAATGCAAGCAGACGATGCAGACCGCGCGGAAGTGCGTCACTGTTCTGTGTGCTCCGTGACCGAGCGTTTCACTCGCTAGGTGGTGATAGTTGCACCCGGCGGCTTGTCGTTTTTGAGCTCTGTCAAACCGAAACTGAGGCTGTGTCGGTAATGAGGAGCTTGTAATTAATTATCTGTCGCGCGCTGCAGCAAACGATGTGCCGTGTTATGACTAACAGGCGCCCAGCAACACATTGCAGCAAAAAAACGCGGGGCGAAAATTTTTGTGTCAGGACTCCTTTAAATCGTGGCTTTTTTCGAAAGAAAGCCCAGTAGAGGTCATTTCCTCTCTTGACAGAGGTGAAGAGACACATGAGTGTATATGCTGCACGATTAATTAATAAAGTTTGCAAGAAAGCTACCAATGTGTGCTTGTAAAAGGCAATTTTTAGTAATTGGTTTATATGGTTTGTACATGTTAAGTATTTTGATATGTATGAGCTGCTTATAAAGGCACACGAGCTTGTTCATGGTTGTTTTTTACTGACACGAAGTGAGAAATATGTTGAGTAACTTGTTTTTTAGAGAGATCCGAGGCCACGTCAGTGACAAATAAAGCGTTTGCAAGAAGTGGAATCACATGGGCAGTGAAATATTTGTTTCACACACATACACAAACTATGACGTAGAGACACATGACGCACTCTTTAAGCTCGGTGATCTTTTTCTTCCATCAGCTGGGTATTTTGTAAATTGTTTTCTTTTGAAATGCATTGTTCTATATTTTCGAGATTGTTGAACAGCGACGTTTGGAGAGTTAGTATTAATATCTACAGGTCATTCCCATTCTATTTATTGCTGTAATGATTGCCGTTCGGCCCAGAGATATCGCAATAATGACGGTAACACTCTCTCACCCGCCGCGGTGGTCTAATGGTCATGGTGTTTGACTCCTGACCTAAAGGTCGCGGGTTCGAATCCCGGCCACGGCGGCCTCATTTCTATAGCGGCGAAATGCTAGAGGCCCGTGTACTTCGATTCAGGCGCAAGTTAAAGAATCCTAGGTGGTGCAAATTTCCGGAGCCCTCCACTACGGCGTCCCTCATATTGATATCGGGGTTTTGGGACGTAAGCCCCAACTATTATTATTAGTGACATTATCTTACTATTTAGGCGTCATTTAGCATTACGAAAACAGCAAAAAAAGAACTGGTACATACAAACAAACACAGAAAAAGGAACCTTGTAGGAAAGGGTTAACGCCAAGTACCATACAGTATTTTTTCTTCCAGAGGAGCAACTAACAAACATATGCGCAATCAAGCGTTGCGAACAAATACCATCAACAAATGCTCGGGTACCAGAAGTTTCTCGGACAGGCGTATGATAAAGGTCTCCTGTATAACGTATTGGTATCGGGGACAAATGATCTACTAAGAAATTCAACCAGCTCCGCTTCGCGGACATCGATGAAACAGCACAACTGGTGGCGCTCCCTTCGTCAGGCTGACGCATTTTGATGTTGGGTATGTCTTTCAGATATGTTGTATCACTGCTCTTTATTGAACACTTTTTGTTAAGCGTTGAGATGGTCACGTCTCTTAGGACTTTTTATAAGTTTGAATATCCATCCATCTTGGATCATACAACTCTTATACACAGGTTTACAAAGAAGCCTTTGCTGTATGTAGTGTCACTGCTCTTTAACAAACACTCTTTGTTAAGCTTTGAGGTGGTAGTATAGCCACCTTTTATAACCACGAAGTATGCCGTGACAATGGTGTGACTACGGTACCGCGCGCGCCATTTGTTGAGCTAACTGTTGCATTTTTCCTTTTTAGTGGAAGTTGTGCGAAGTGGGATTTACCTAAGTTCTGCGGCACATGCACGTTTGTGATGGTGACAAACGTTACCACGAATCCCGGACATGGAAGGCTCGCACAAGAACAGCTTCAGTGTAAAAAACACACTTCTTTATTTAGTAATGAGCTTGATGGTCTGCTGACACAGTTCGCGCCCTGTCTGATACGAGAGGCTCCGGTAACCTCTCCTTAAGTCCTGTCAAAAACGTTAGCCACTTTCCTTGTGTGCTGGAATTTTTGAAAACAACCACAGCTTTTTACATGCATGGTTAAGTGGCTGCCGCAGCCGTTATTCACATGAGTTTGGTCTTCTCAAATCCTCTCGTGTAAGTACCTACCAGTGCGGTCGACATATTGCTTACAGCAGCTTGACAGAGGGACACAAGTGAAGCCAGAGACACAGTCGACGAACTTTGTCTGTTCCTTTGTTCTGAATATTGCCTTGACCTTTGTTTTTTCAACATAGTCCGCCACGGTGGAACAGGGTTGCGGTGCTCGGCTGCTGACCCGAAGGTCGCGAATTCGATCACGGCCGCGGCAGCCGCATTTCGTGGAAGGCAAAATAGTACAGGCCCGTGTACTGTGCGATGTCAGTGCACGTTAAAGAACATCAGATGGTCAAAATTTCCGGAGCCCTCCACTACGGCGCCCCTCATAATCATATTTTTTTATTGACGTAAGACCCTAGATATTACTTATTATTTTTTTAACATACTGTTACTGTGGGACAGTGCGAAAGTTGTGGACACTACAACGTTGACATTGTGTCTTTTGGCCACGTTAATGTGACACGAGGTGACCTTGAAAGGCTCGCTTCATTCAGTCTCTGACAAATTAGCATGCGGAGATCTCACTTGGCGATTACCATGAACTCTGCCTCCTATACTCCGGTGGCCACAAAACCATAGTTACGAAATACGGTCTTGTAGTTCACACGTTTATAATGTAAAGGCGTGCGGTGTCGCTGAAGATTTCGTCCACTGTGCATCCCGATTTAAGCAGCTGTAAGAGTGCGCTTGTGTTAGTGAAGATGACTTTTGGTTCGGCTTTTTGTCTTTGAACGGAAATAAAAGCTGCCTGCGTCGTAGTTGGTGCATTGGCTGTTGCTGAAATATACTTGTTAAATATCTGCAAAGACTGTGACGGAAAATCTCACAAAAATAGAAGGTGACGTCAGTATACGATCTGTCATTCTTGTGTACGTGAGAACGCACATGCTGGCAGCTATAGGAATGTCCGAGTAGCAAGATATATCACTGCTGGTGGCTATTTTCGCTCTTGAATTTATGAACCCATGAAATTATTTTTCTGCTGGGGGAGATCCCGTGATCAATTACATCAGCACAGAGTGGTGCTGTAAAGTTGAGTGGGAGCAAGCAGCATAACCCAGGAGCGCTGCTTGAAGTTCGTGGTAGGCGTGGCTTTCCATGAACGAAGGACCAATGACCCTAAATAACCCGAGTCGTGTAAAGACAACTGCACTCTGGGTGCTTTCTTAAAAGTGCAACTATATGGACACTCCACACATATTTTAGCCGTCGGCATCACTGTTAACGATGGCGTCGCCACGATTTTCTGCAAGTAAAGCCTTTCAACCATAGAGTTTTTCACAATTCTACATGGAGGAAAATCCGTCGCCACCGTCTATGCGAAATTCTCACCGCGGCCTTTGCCGCGGTGGGAATGACGGTATATGTGTCTGCGAGCCTTGTGTGGGCTGGTGTTGAGCGAGGCTTCGGCTAAAAAGCGGATATGACTGCGCAAATAAAGCTAATCTAAAAGAAAACTTTTACAAGTGGATCTTCTTTACGTGTATTATATTGTAAAATAAAATACCACTCACCTTTACGGCATAACAAAACGGCGAAAGAAAGAAATTGAACAGACGGCCAAAAGTGGCAGAGTGAACGCCGGCTATGTCGTCTGCCTTCCAAGTTTAGCGTCCCTTCGTTACTTTCTACGCTTCTTAAAATTGCACATCGACGCAGAAGTTTCCAAAGTTCAATAAAACTCGTTTCTGTGCGATTATAAAAAAAGAAATAGCTTACTACGTGTTCCTTCTGTAAGAAATCAACAATTTTGACGCAAAGAACACTTTGAAGCGAGAAGGATCTTCGAGGTGTCCTGGATGTTCGTGAATGATGCCAATCCGAGTGAAGTCTGAATCTCACATATCTCAGCGTTCCCATGCGTCTAACGATTCGGACCGCCAGTTTTCCCTCTATAGGTAAATGTAGGAAACTCTATGCTTTCAACTTATCAGGCATATGATATATTGTGGGCATTTGTAAGACACCTCTTCACCACCTGTACATAACCATCATCACATGGTGTTCTTCATCTTCTTCGTTTGTGGGGACACATCTTGAGTTTGTTCTGTGCCTCGGATGTGACGGGTTCGCCATGTCTTCAAGGCCTAAAAAAGGCGTGTAAAATACTACGTCACAATATTAACAAAACGCCATAGCAGAGCTCTTTAAAACTGCCCTGCATATAGCTTTAGGTGAACTGGACCGCAGAGCAGTCCAGCACGCTATTCTACAGGGTCATCCATATCTAAAGTGAACACTTAATTAGTAGTGAATACCTTATAGAAGTTGGCGTTTAATGCATAATTCGAGAAATTGTTTGGGTCTTTATCGACACCACGATTTCACCTCAGATAACGGACGCTTTCCTCGTAGAGTAGAAAAAAACATTCTTATTTTACCGGCTTGAACCCTAAGAAGTTGTTCAACCCGGATGTGGTCGACCCAGTACATTAGCGTCATTTGTCTGTCAAGCCACAACACGCGAATAGTCTCTCAACGTGCCATGTTGCCAGAGAAGAAAACGTACGTGACTATAGATAGGGCAAGTACATGGCTCACCTTAAATTTGCGAGGCAAAAGAAAATAATATATACAGTAAAAGAAAACAAAACTGGGGGTTACAAAACGCGTCATTTTCCACACTTGCTATCCTCCATATGTTTTCAGACAAAGTTCATGACTTCGGTTGTTTGTTTGCCCAGCGAGCAAGACTCGATGTCAGTGAATTTTCTCGATAACTCCCACTTTTCCCTTTTAGAGACCACTGCCACCTAACGGCGCGGTCTGCGTTATTGTATACGTGCCAGACGCTTGTCTTGTTGACACTCGCGTGTCTGCTCTCAATGTATATTTCTATTATCTTACATATATTCCCATTCCTCATAACTTCATCACGTAATATATAACTGATAAGTGAGACACAGTCACGTATCCACACCAAATAATATTACGAGGCGCGTGTGCAGTAAGAAGAAGAGGACGATCGGCAAGCTGACGCAGGCAAGCTTCTTGGTGCTATATTTATTCGAATAATTAAGGCAAGCTTTCTGACTGGCGTCGACAAATGTCGCGAGAGTGAGCTGAACGATCGCCAGTGTTGACAAGTTTTGCTTAATATTGGCTAGTGTGGCCATGTCGGTGAATGTGATTCTAAATGACGCGTCCGCACTATGCAACAATGCCTGAGCAGGCAGTTGTAATTGCAATGTCGTTTTGCATCCAATCCAATCGCACTGCTGGTCTCGACAGTCCATTTGAATGTCCAGATGCGGCCCACGCATGCGCTTTCGATGCCGTGACAGCACGGAGACTGCAACGGTACCAACTGTTCGAATGGCCCCCGTGCATTCGCATGACCGTTATCTCTGCAATAATAGCACAGAACAGAGCAGCGACGATACGCTTCCGTCACAATGTTTGACATAAACCGCGAAATCATTCGAACCTGCCTGACCGGGCAGGTTCGAAGGCAAGGCTATGTATGACTCGTGAGGCAATTTGGAAGGAATATTGAGGCAACGTTCACGATGCGTCGTACAGTCTTCAGTGATGTTCTTTTGCTACAGCAAAGCCGTCAAGGCTAGAGTTCCGTGCAATTTTCCTGTGTGTCAACAAAAGGTCCAAGAAATAGATGTTTTTCGGGAGGCTGTGTTTAAACCTGGGCCCCCCGCTTCGTAAGCGAGTGTCTTAACCCTTGCTTGCAAATACTGAATCTACCTGAACCACCTGAATTCATTGCAACCGCAGTGCAAAAAAAAAGGCAGAATTTTCATGATGTGCGCTTTATTCCGTGTAGGGTTTATATGTTGTGCTGCAAAATACTTTTATTCCGCTACTAGGAGACATCGGGCACCAGCCATGACAGGCGCACCGCCGCAGTGGCCGTTGGCAAAACAGCCGCAACCCCTGGATCCTTTGTTTTCCGTTTCAATAATAGATATATGATGAGAAATTATGCAAAATAGAGCGACCAAATAATATTTGATCAGTCTGAAGTAATTTAATGTTTGACACTTAGAGTGGACAAGTTGGTCATAAGGAAAGTTTGGGTAGCATTTATACAGCCTTAACGCTTAAAATGTTCAGTGGGTGAAGAGCTTACCCGGAAACTGTGCGCGTGAACAGTTCCTACAGATGATGGCCCAACCACACGGAGTCGTAGCTGCACCTGGTGCACCCGCTGTTAAAGATTTCCTGACGCCATTTTCTTCACACATGTCTCCGGCGGCCGGCGCCCAGCAAGGAAACGTGGAGCAAGAAAGCGACCGCGTGAACGTCGCTGTAAAGGTGGGAAGACTTGTAAAGCCATCCAACTATTGCAGCTTGACAGAGATTCGCAGTCTCGCCAGAAACTACAAGCACAAACCGTGCGTGCAATGCATGCAATTTATGTAAAATGTTCGCAGTTTTATCGCGGCCATATGTCTTGTGGCCAACATTTGCGTACTAAAAAAAAAAAAAAAAAAAAAACACAAGTCACAGTTTCACCCCAAGAGCGAAGCAATGAATGGAATAAATGCGATAACAACAAATTGAAATGCTATATGAAATAAAGCTAGCACCTAACACTTTAGCATGGGACATGGCATAAATCATATTTTCATACTATGAAACCTAAAGTGGAATATGACGCTAGTGTCTATGTGGCTGTTCCACATTCTTGAGTGGCGCTTCAACCACCATGGGGATAATCAGAAGCACAGGCTTCGGATTTGCTTTGGATTGATTTCATTCTTTAGATTCACGGTGCTTATTCACCGAGCTTTAAACAAGATGGTATGAAGCTATTCCGAATCGAAATTTGCTTCATTCTTCCGTATGAAGACTCCGAGACCAGCGCAGTCTTCAGACCTCACAAGTTTCTGCGCACTCACGGACCGTCACATTTTTCCAGCTCGTAGCCACATGCAGGCTCGCTGTAAAATTTTCCCCGCACACCACATTATGATCTGCCACGTCACACACGACGCGAAGCTCGCGCAACGAAATAATCCTCACGCGTACCTGGGTACTACGCGGTCCGTGCACTGCCCAGGCATTCCGGCGACTCCTGGAGCGCGCCAACCAACACAAGGACAAGTCCAGCCAGCCGGACAGTTTCCAGTACATGCTCTGGTGCATGGTGATGCTCGTGGTGGTCGTCACTGTGGTCGGGGTCACGCTACTGCATCTTGCCGCGCAACGACAGCGAGACAGGTTCACCTCGACTACCGATGACATGCGTACGGGCGCGATCCTCTTCTTATGCTGCGTAGATAAAATGACTTAGGTGTCTAGTGGTGGCACAGCAGCTCAACGTTCGTGTGCCCAGGGGCGCTATTTTGTAAGCGTTCTAGCATAGAACGGGGAGGAGGATAGAACAAAAAGAGGAGGGAAAGACATGCGCGATTGGTCGAGGCTATGAGGCTATTCCGATGGTCAAGACGTGAGAATAGCCACAAAATGGGCATAGAACGGAGAGGAGGTTGTTATAACGGGCTCGGGCGTCGTTCTATCGATAGTATGGATACAAAACAGTCTCCGCGGACGACTCGGCTTGGATCGAAACATCAGCGGTGGGGCCGGAGGAGTGGGGTTTCTCGCGCATCTCTCTACCCCCCTCACAGCTGACGCCTGTCCGCTGCTGTGTATTCGTGGGTGAGCTCGCTAGCGCGTAAGGCTAACTGGGGATGCCGCTCCGTAAATGAGAGCAGAAACGCCCTTTGGTTGTCGGGAAAGCGCGGACCTCTTCTCGAATGCTGCGCTATTTCGACAACTGGGTAACGGTTCGAATTGTCGCGCCGTTTGAATTTTACAAGTACACTAATACTGCTAATACTAGAAGCATTGGTTTAGACAGCGTGGGGGCCGGCGCCACTGCGATACCAGCTGGCGCTACGTCAAGACCTTAACAAAAGTTAATTGTCAAAGTCACCGAGCTCTTCAACTTCAAGCTGCGAAAAACAATGCCTCTGTATATTGATGTTCAGTTATAATAATTATACATTTCTTTATGCACTGCATACATTCCTGAACTCCCCAGCTCGCCTATTGGCTGTTTGCTTCCCTCCTCTTTTTGTTCTCTCCTCCTCCCCCGTTCTATGCTAGAACGCTTACAAAATAGAGCCCCTGGTGTGTTCCTTGTGTTAACTTTGTGTTTCGTCGCGCTGCCACAGTGAATATCAGAGGCCCCGTTGAAAGAAGCATGTGGTTGAAATATGCTCCGCTAGGTGCCGGAACGATACCAGCGGCTCACTAGCGAATCGCCTGCTGTCACACAGTGAACTCATTCCATTGATTTTCATGAATTATAGCGACAGTTACTTGACCCTTATGCTCTCACTTCATATGTAAACTTATGGTCCCATATCATAGGTATCAACTATAACTCTTAACGTCTGTAAAGAGCTGAAGAGGCCTAAAAGCTGGGAAGGCAAAAAAGTGTGCATAGGCAAAATTAAGGTGTATGCATTAAGGGACAAGGAAGGCAAGGTCACCATCAATGTGGATAGGATAGTTGAGGTAGTGGAGGACTTCTACAGAGATTTGTACAGCAGCCGAGACAACCAGGATGATATCGTAAGAAGCAGTAATAGCCCAGATGAATCTGACATCCCTCCAGTAACGACAGGGGAAGTAAAGAAAGTTCTAGAGGGAATAAAAATAGAAAGCCGCTGGTGAGGATAAGGTAACCTCAGACCTGTTGAAAGATGGTGGAGAGATTGTGTTAGAAAAACTGGCCACCCTGTATACGGATTGTCTCTTGATGGGGAGGGTACCAGAACCTTGGAAGAATGCCAACATCATCTTAATCCATAAAAAGGGGACGTGAATGACTTGAAAAATTACTGGCCGATCAGTTTACTAACCTATTTACAAAAATATTGTCTGATATAATTAAGACGACATTAGAGTTCAGTCAACCAAGGGACCAAGCAGGATTTCGTACAGGCTACTCAACAATAGAACATATTCATACTATCAATCAGGTGATAGAGAAATTCGCGGAATACAACCACCCCCTATCCATAGCCTTCATAGATTACGAGAAGGCATTTGATTCGGTCGAGATATCAGCAGTCATGCAGGCACTGCGGGATCAGGGCATCGACGAAGCCTATATAAACATACTGGAAGAAATCTACAGCGGATCTACAGCCACCATAGTTCTCCATAAAGAAAGTGACAGAATCCCAATAAAGAAGGTTGTAAGGCAGGGAGACACAATCTCTCCAATGCTCTTCACCACGTGTTTACAGAAGGTTTTCAGGGCCCTAGATTGATAAGAGTTAAGGATAAGAGTTAATGGAGAGTATCTTAGTAACCTGCGAGTCGCTGATGACATTACATTGATGAGTATCTCAGGGGGACGAATTACAGCTCATGATTACTGAACTGGACACGGAAAGCAGAAGAGTAGGTCTGAAAATTAATATGCATAAAACTAAAGTAATGTGCAACAGTCTCGGCAGAGAACAGCGTTTTGCGATAGGTGGCGAGACACTGGAAGTTGTAAAAGAATGTCTACTTAGAACTGGTAGTAACCGAACCATGAGAGTGAAATTGCTAGAAGAATAAGGATGGGGTGGAACACATTCGGCAAGCATTCTCTTATCATCAACGGTAGTCTACCTCTATCCCTCAAGAGGAAGGTATATAACAGCTGCATCTTACCGTACTTACCTACGGAGCAGAAACCTGGAGGCTTACAAAGAAGGTTCAACTTAAATTGAGGACGATGCAGCGAGCGATGGAAAGGAAAATGATAGGTGTAACGTTAAGAGACAGGAAGAGAGCAGAGTACATGGGTCAGGAAACAAACGGGGGTTAAGGATATCATAGTTGAAATCAACAAGAAGAAATGGACATGGGCCGGGCACGTAGCTCATAGGCAGGACAAGCGCTGGTCATTAAGGGTAACGGACTGAATTCCAAGAGACGGCAAACGCGTGAGAGGGAGACAGAAAATTAGGCGGGCAGATGAGATTAAGAAGTTTGCAGGTACAACGTGGCAGCAGAAAGCACAGGACCGGGTTGATTGGCGGAACATGGGAGAGGTCTTTACCCTGCAGCGGGCGTAGTCAGGCTGATGATGATGATGACGATGGTAAGAAGTTTGCATGTATAACGTGGCAGCAGAAATCACAGGACCGGGTTGATTGGCGGTACACGGGAGAGGCCTTTGCCCTGAAGTGGGCGTAGTCAAGCTGATGATGATGATGACGATGACAACCCAACTTGAAACGTTAACGGCCGATATCTCATGACTTTTACTTTTTACAATACCTTTTTTTAGATCCGAAGCATCTTATGCTCGGGGCTATGTCCGTCCCTCCCGGGTCCCGCGTCCGGCCACTTTCATGAAGTAGGGAAGCACCCATTATGCGAACCAAAACACTGTAGTAATATGAAAGCCGTCAACCCTAGCACAGTTATCAGAGTCATGGCCGAGAGCACAGAGAGGCTGCTTAGCAATGGCTAGGCAGGTGGTGTCTGTTGCCCAGGTTGACCCCATTCATTGAGTCATCGCTGAGAGCACAGAGAGGCTGCTTAGCAATGGCTAGGCAGGTGGTGTCTGTCGCCCAGGTTGACCCCATTCCTTAATCTTGCTTGCATGTGTTTGGAGGGGGCATGTCCTTCCCGCGTCCCACAGCGCACGCACGTCCCCTCCCCCCTCTCTCTCCTATCTTACGGTCCCCCTGTCCTTTCCTCTAGGAATCCTTTATGGAGCGGCGCGCACGACAGGTGGTGGGGCAGCTGCATACTCCGCTGGGGGGCGCCACGGTAGTTCCGCGGTATGAAAATGACGGAGCGCGTGCGCCTCATTCTCTCCGGGCGCTCATCGCCGCGATGAGCGCCTGAACCGCTGCCGTGAAATGAGAGCGGCGACGTTCCTCCCGCTCAACCTAATTATCTCCCCGCTGCTTCGCATCCACACATGGTTCCCTTTAGCGGGAGATGGGGATTTTTTTTAATATTCGGAAAACCGGAAGCAAGGGCTCGACCGCAAGCGCTCGAAAGGGAAACAGCAGCATTACTCGCGGTGTTCGGTCGTGCCACAAGTGCGCAGTGAACCAATCAGATGAACAAGAGCATGGACGTCTGCTCTTTTTTCGAGGTGGTGATAAAGCGAGTAATCCGCCCTGCACTGTGACGCCCACCTGTAATGCAACGCACAAAGAAAAGCCACGTCGAAGATTCGTCGCACTTATGAAAGCGATCTATTATGTATGCAGCTCCCGACGACGACAACATCAGCCGCAAAAGCATCAACGAAGCGCTACAAGACCGCCATGCTACACCAGGAGATAAGGTCGGCGAGCTGGAGCAACAGGTCACCCCGTTGAATCCCCGCGCGTGCAGTACAGAGGAGGGTGACGCCTTTGTCAATAGGTGGGCACACAGAGGCATGTTTACTTCATATAGGCATGCGTAATGAGTGCTGTTGACACGCTGCTCACCCAGTAATATTCCGCTGCTATGAAATGCGTGCATCCATCGACCCATCCATCCAAACACACACACACACACACACACACACACACACACACACACGCACACGCACACATGTAGCGGTTACGGCTTCGGCTGCAGACCCGAAAGTCACGGGCTCGATCCCGGCCGCGGCGGTCGCATGTTGGTGGAGGTGAAATGGTATGTGCCCGTGTTTGTGCGGTGTCAGTGCACGTTAAAGAACACCAGATGGTCGACATTTCCGGAACCTTCCACTAAGGCGTCCCTCATAAGTATTTCGTGGTTGTGGGACGTTAGACCCCAGATATGGGGTTACAGACATGCACGGAATGTGTATGCGGAGAACACTTTTTAAAGACGATAGTCTTTCTTGGTATACCTAAACGGAGAAAATTTTGGTCTGTCTGTTTCTCTGTTTGTCGGCACGTCGCACGATTCAGCTAGCTGGCCAAAGTTTAACCCCCCTGCCTTACGACCTCCAATCTTGACCGAGAAGCATGTGTTCATACGGGTGAGCGTGGGCAATTAAAAATCAAATATTACGCATACCTGAGGCACAACATCAATACCTTAGTACTATTCACAGTGTTCCTTTAAAACAAAATCTATAGATACGTAATTATAAAGATCCTAGTGTTTATTACGCGGCGCTGAAAATGCGCCGCTGTGTACAAAACAAGTCTCCGCCCAGTGATTTAACTTCGATGCTGTGGTGCTGCCACCTGGCAGCAGCATAGTTCAACACAAGCCGATGTTCCCCGGTAGCGCTGTAGATGGCGTCCTCTTCTGTTTTATCAATGCCAGCCAGATGCGGCTGATTCATCGTAGAAGAGCGCTGTCTCAGGCAAGGCAAAACATATATGGCCGCTTGATGAAATACGACCCACTCTACAAGACATGATCAGAGAACGCAGAGAAAAGACTGACGACCAAATTTCAGCGGAGAAACGCCGGCGTCCGTCTAAGCGTGCCCGGAAAACGTCCGAAAAACGAGCCCAGCGGCTAGCCCAGCTATTAAATTGTGGTACTCATGCCGCTCATGCAGTGCAGTCGGCACAAGACTATCATCTTTCGACGACATTTGCAGCGAAGCACGCAGATACGCGGCCAATTTTTTAAAGACATTTTTAGAACATTTCGTCATGGTGGAATAAAAGCCATCTCTAGGGCCAACATGAGAAAAAGAGAAAAATTGTGACATTAGGAAAATTTAATGCGAAGCACGCGCTGCGGTGGTAGTGAGATGCGCGTTTCGTTGTGCTGTTCCAGACACCGTCAAACGCTAGAAAAACGAAACGCGTCGGGCCGATGTCTCACGAGAATGGTCCAGAGAAGGCCTAACCATCAAGTTCTTTGCAGCAAAACTCTATGCTTAGGCATATCTTAGACATGTCATAAAGTGAATCCTGCGTGTTTTTTTCTTCTCTGGTGTTTTTTCAACAGGCAGCATTTTTTCAAGATGTACGTACGTTACGTGCTTTCGAGAGGGTAAATATTACATTGTTGACGCACTCGCATGTCACGTCCCTCTTGTGAGCCTCATATAGAATGTGTTCCAGCACGAGAAGAACAAAAAAAAAGTCCGTTATCGGAATCGGTGTAGCACGAAAGCAAAACATATCCTTAGAAAAGTAGTTGGATGTTTACTGTACATTGGTATAGGATGTCTTGTTCGATGTCTATTTGTGTTTGGCAGCTGCAGCACCAATTAACGTGGACGCTTGGTAGTACATCTTCGTCCCGACGACTACCCGTCAATGAGTAAGGCTTAAACAAACCTTCGTGGTAGCTTGAATAGTTAACGGTGAGAGCGTAGTCTGAGAAAGGGATGTGACAGCCAGAAGAGCGTCGCTGACTCAACGGTGAACTTGGGCTAAGGTTGGGATCCCGTGGTATGTTGAAAAGTTATTTTAAACCACCATGGAGGGGAAAAAAACTAGAAGGGAGCGTCGCGTAAAAATTTCGAAACCAAGCCATAAAAAATGAAACACGAGCATGCTGGGAGTTGCGACCAGCGTATGGACAACGAGTGGGGAGCGGCGTCCGAGGAGGTTGACTTATGGTCGCTCGGTGCGCGCTCCTCAATTTTCGTTTTTGTTCACGAGCCCACCGAAAAAGGGAAGGAAACAGGAGCATCATGGGAAATGTGACACGAACGCGAGGAGCAAGTGCCTTCAGTGGAGGTTGGCTTGTGGACGCTAAGCGTGCTGCCTCCTATTTTTTCTCCATCCATGTACTCCACGGCAACGATGTAAGATATATAGAGTGTATATAAGTATATAAAATATCAGTATATAAGATATATAGAGTTTATATCTAGCACCGTGACTTCGGCCGGATTTAAAGGAAATGCGACACTCGTCGTAGCCCGGCCGCGACTTTTCCCGGCCTTTCCTGTCACTTTCTGATTTGTATTTGTGTTATTTCTAGATTAGTCAAGCATTTTTATTTGTCTCTCAAGTTTTTTCTTTATGATTTGCAATTGCTTTTTCCATTATCGTTTTCGTTCTTTCAGTTAGGTGGCGCTGAAGTTACGGACGGGCACTTCACGCGCGCCTTTCCTATGCTTTCATTGCACAGTGGGGCTTGTAATAGTTCGCTATGTTCAAGTTTTGAGCCCCAGAGCAATAGATTGAATGCATTTTATTACCATATTAGTTGTGGCGCAGTCTTCATTCTTAAATTCTCCAAACTGAGCTTTCTGTTTCTTTGCAGCGACGAAAGTGTCATCGAACAGGAAATGGACCAGAACACCACTACGCCGGAGTAGCGCAACACCTTCACTTGCTGGTGACATGTTGTTGGATTTCAACGGAACTTTCTATAATCTCTATAGATACATGTCTTTTTTCATTGATCTCCATTAAATGCGCTATTTTTTTATGTAGGATGTTGCATAATTAGTAGACGAATGAATAAAGTTACGCCGATTTGATCGACCGTATACATAAAAGCCATTGTTTTATTTTAATTCGCAGTCACCATTGCAATTTGTAACATGGGTAACTTCTTCGGACGAGTAATGAAAAGTTCGACGTTTTACTTAACTGTGATAGCCGCTGCTTGTATATCTTTTCAGAACAGGAGTACAGTGATTGGGAAACCAATGCACATGGGCGTGTTCTCGCAAAGAGACACGTGCTTTCGAAACCGTCCCAAAAGGTATGTTAAAACGTATGCGTATTACATTCGGAGTTTAAAGCCGAAGGTCAAGGAAGGTCACGAAAGGGGCCGGAATCTACTCTGGACATTTGGGAGCATGACGTCACGGAGGTAGTTCTCACGAGCCAACCTCTTTGACGCAGCTTGAAGGTTTCTGCGTCGTGGCTTTCCGGTAGGATTCTGCACCACATTGCTGCCGGACCACATAGAACCATTTAGGGACGTTTCGGTGACGCTTTTGTTTAGGATTGGTGTATACAGTGTAGATGAGCCATTACAGGAATGATACGGGATAGGTGCCAGATACGAGAAACGCGGCGCCAGCAGGAGAACAGGGGATAGTGAACTTGTTTGCTATGTGGTGACGCCAAGTGTAGATCATCAGAGTCACTCAAGAATATAACAGAGATCAGTGGTCTATGGGGTGATTACTCTTTAAAATGTGGCTTTAAAAGCAGCAAGCATAAACTTTCATTCCACAGATAAAAGTTGTGTGGTCCCTGAAGGCAGGGCGTAAAAAGAACTTTCCAAGGTTCAATATGAAGCAAAGCATCATAGAACTTTTTTATTCGAAGAAGAAGAAGCAGACAGTAGTGCGTAAATATGCGAAAACGCCCGGCAATATTCGTTACGAACTGCGCGAATCGTCTTGATCGCATGCATGCACTACACTTTCGAAAGATGCTCAAGTTGCTGTAGCATACGCATAGGATGCAGCCACACTGGAGGGGCAACCACCTGTATATCGCGCAATGCTACATAGGACATAGCCAACCACAAGAACAACAGCAGCAACAAAAACAGTGAAATCACCATCATCATCATCGTCGTCTGTGGTCATCCTACTCGAAATTATCGAAAACATTCCTGATGTCAACTTCCTTTTGGCAACTCTCTTATAGTGGGTGTGCGGCATATCAAAGGAACAAGAACAAGATTCTTCAATATATGTGCTAATCTTCATCCAGGGCCGCATTCACAGCGACTCTTAGGAAACTGAAATTTTCGTCAGAGTAAGTTCCTTTTTTCTGTATTGAGCCGGGAAAGATTGGCTATACGTTAAAGCCGGCTGTGTCGTTAGTGTGATAATAGTATTAAAAAACAAAAAAAAAAATGTCTATCCTGTCGTGATGGGGTACTACTCACGATTAGCAAAGATGGCTAGACAATCACAAGCAGCTCTTACAAATGTAAAGCCTTGCGAACTTAGTCAGCAATTAGTTAAATTCCTAGGCTTAATAGGTTAACATTTTATCGCGTTTCGATGCATTCCTGCACTCTAAGCGGAAATTCGGCAAAATTGGACTAAGTGCAGTCGTTAAACCAACGGATAAAAGGTTCGTCCAACAGGGAGTAAATGCGTGACAGTGCGTGTCGTGCGCAAACGCCCGGCAATGAAGGGACTAACGGGGAGAGTAACTGCGCGCCGATCGTCTGCTGCCGTGCTGCACTACTCGGCCCTGTCGGCTTGCACGAAAACGAGTTGTATCGGTTGTACGCCAGAGTGAAAGCCAAGCACTATTCAACGAATCGAAGCTGTTATAAGAGGCAAGTTCAACTCGCGCCAACGCACACAGCGAGCGGATGAGCTCCCGCATGTTTCTTCCCTACCGAGCTGCCGGCACTGCCGGGCCCAAACAAGTCCAAGCCTCCGAGCCCGGACACTACGGATAATACATTTTAATGTGCCGAATTGGGAAGAACTACGAAGACCACTGACAGCGCTAAGAAAAGTAAGCTGTTCGTCATCGGTCGTGTTGCCGCTGAGTCACTGGCCACAAGTTCGAAGCGATATACGAAGTGAGCTTCGCACGTCATCGGCAGCAAGCCGGACGGCCGGGCCGGCGGCCGGTGTGAGTGCGTTGCGGCACATGTGGAAGTAACGTCGCATAGTTGTTTCGTAGAAAATAATGTCTTCTGCATTAAAGTACAGTTCAAACTGTGTCTTTCTCTCCATGCGACAATCGTCGTCGAACATCTAGCATGAAGGCGAGTGCTGATTCGAATCATCCTGCGGCCGGCGGAGCAGAGCGAGCGACTTACGAGCACGGTAAACAAATGTACCTGCGAGCGGTCTTTATATATAGGTACTATCGGCCAAAGAAATTTACGGACCACGCGAGCGCGTGGCCAAAAGCCTCTTCGCGACACTTCCGCTACCTCAGCGGCGATCAACAGCACCGCAGCGCCAAAGAAGCATCCCTCCCTTAATCTATGGCCCGTCTGTTTTCTGACTGGGTACAAATAATTTTCACCTTTCACTTTCTAACGCGGCGCGCTTTTTGGCAACTGCGTCTTCGTGCTTCTGTCTCGAGGGCATTCTATGAGCATAACTGTTATCAGCCGCTATCTTTATCACAAAATGATACCTAGCCAACGGAACGCCGTCCGAGGCCCGCCGTGGTAGCTTTGATCCTGCTATCAAAATAGAAGTGTGACGGTCATACGGCAGATAAGCGCTTCGCGCGAAAACTGCGAACTGACTATGCGCTACGCGGCAGTAGAGAATTGTAAGGCCAGTGAATAACAAGAAGACCCGTTTCCGGCCTAGCACTGTGGTCGACGGTAGATGGCGCACCGCTAGGTGGCGTGGAGAGGCAGTTTGGCACTCACTCGCGTGGTCCGCAAACTTCTTTGGCCGATAGTACATCACTCCGTAATACGCCGCGGACAGCGGACACCTACTTATTTTTCCTTTGTGTCTAAAATAACGACGACGAAAATTGCTCAGGAGACGCATGTTGTGATCGCCGGTGGTCGTTTAACGTAAGTACAGCCGTGCTCTTCGTAAGCCTACACTCTAAAACTTTTCACGCGTAGTAAGCGTGAAGCGCGCTCCTCGGCGTCGTAAAATACGTTTTGAGCACCATTTGCTCAAAATATGCGTGGTTTTCCTCCGCCCAAGCGTGACGCCGGTCGAGGAAACGTGCATTTGCTTTATTTTACGCGTGATGGGGGATTTTATGCGTGAGAACCGGAAAACTCACGCTGAGCAAAAAGTCCGCGCCGCGGATCGCCTTTCTCCTCGTCACGCGTATATATATCCTGATACAATCGCCAAGGCAGCCGTGCAACGTCGCCGTTACCCGCTTCTGATTGGCTGCTGTGACTTGTGCCTCCTTTCATTTATTTTTGTTTTCAACGCGAGCGCTTTGAAAGGTGGCGCTCGCTTCAGTATATAGTTTTGGCGGGAAACGGGGTTAGAGCCGTTGGAGCCATTGACTCAGCAGGTACATTGTGCGTCGTCTCTGCCAGGTGTCTGCTTGGCCTTCGAGTGTATACTGTGCGGTGGGCTCGCTTTGTGTGGTTGAGAAAAGTGGTGAAGAAGGAACAGCTTCATGAATAACTGGACTTTGATTGACCTGCGTGGTGTGCAGCGCGGTAGATGCAAGAACACCGAATGCGACTGCCCGGAATCCTCGCGCGACACGGCGCCACTCTCTGCCAACTGCGTACTATGGGCACTGGCCTGCCATTCACGGCCGCTTGGAATACCTGGGTAAGCAAATTAATTTGAAATGTCTTGGCTCATTATATATTTTGCATCTATTTTCCGAACAGTGACGTTCTTGGCGTATTCTGTAGACCTTCCTATTGATCTCCGAACTTCATATTAATGTCAAGCCAAGTTCTCTGCGTACAATACTCACGGATTGAAACGCGACAACTTAGGGCTAAGTAATTCACGTACTTCCGTTTCTAACATCTCGATTTCCTGTCATAGCGGCGTATTTTGACTCGAATGCTTACATCAGATCCAGCATTATCTTTAGATGCCGGATTCTTAGCGACATGACATGGTTATCTTGAGTAATTGCTCATGGAAGTCGTTGTAGTGAAGAAAGTGATGTCGCTTTTCAGTCCGAGAGTACTGTAGCTTCTGTTTCACTCGCGTCGTGTGATCGACGGGGAACGATGACAAGAAGGAAGGAAGGAGAGTTGCTCTCGTTGCCGTGGCTGCGAGCCGTTTCTCCTTCGCCGCCGGGTTTCCAACGGTCTCCGCGTCTGGTGCTCGAAAGCTTTGGCTAGTTTGGCAAGTCGGCGCCAAATCAGCCAAATTTCACGGCTACGTTGCGGTTCGCGGCGGTGGCCGTTTTCGGGCGAGGAGGCGCAACGCCAGTAAAGGGGCCGGCTGGCGCCTCGCGCGGTGGGTGAACAGCGCCTGCTTCCTTCGTGCTCCCGCAAAGCGCCTCGAAAATGGCGAAAAATATATTGTATACTGTAAATTCACAAAGTCGATGCGTACATTACGAAGCGTTAAAATTGTGCTACATCCTATAAAACACAACCGCGTTAAGGCCACAATAAAATTGTCTGTTTGTGCTGCACATCTCGACTGAAGTTCGCTTGTTGTATCTGCGTGCGCAACACATGAGTCTATAACTATTATATGGAAGCCGCTATTGCCAAGAGATCGTTCTGGGTACAGACGAGATATTTATGTCGCAATCTAACATTATATGGTAAGATACAATTGCGTCACCTTCAGGAACTTCAGGCTGCTGGGTGAAGTCTCAGTTTTGTGCAGTTATTATGTGTTTTACCGTGAGGAAGCATCAATACTTTACCGTACGGTGCAGTGCGTTGAGCCAGTGCTTCTGCGGCGGTAATGTTAGCTGTCGTGGCAGCAAGGATGGAGCTCTGTTGCGGTCATGTCGTGATCTTAGAACAAACATATACGGAATTACAGAAAGGCTGTTTTTTCTTAGCGGCTCAAGCACAGCAAACGTATTAAAATAGTCAATTCGGACGTGCAACTTTCACTGTAAAAGCACAAAATTGTCGCGAATACAAAAAGGAAGTGCTTTGTATGGTACTCAGTTGTGTAGTTAATAGCTCATCTTTTGAATGCGGTTTCTGAAATTAGCAGCGAATGCTTTATTGGTACAGCGAAATGCCGTCACTGTGATCCCCGTTTCTCGGTTCTTTTTATTTTTACCGAGCTGAGTGCCTGTTTTGTCGATATGTGCATCTAAATACCACAAATTTTTTAATTGAGATTCTCTGGGCGACCGTCCTTGCGATAGGAACCACGTTTTTGTTTTTCTGGAATGTCATTATCTTTTATTTAATACAATTTTTTTAATTTATGCTGAAATAGATCGCCGGTGTACACCTTATGCTTGACTGTACGACTTCAAAACTCGTTTTTACTGTTCTTGCTGGCTCCCAATGCCCGTATAACTAAACCAACAAAAAGCCACGAAGTTTTGCTGATTGTGCGCTGTATTCTGTGTTCGTGCAGTTTAATTCCACGTCTTCTCTTTCAGCTTGCCTTCAAAAGTAAATTGAGATTTTCAAGCACGGTCGAGGAGAATGTCAGACGCCTAAGGAAAATTCTACCTGCAGTGGCAACACTGGCATCCTTAGCGGACCCATCCTACAGAGAGGTCGACGTGTACTTGCGGTCAAGGCTCGCGAAAATGGCCCTAATTTCAGAGGTGAGTGAAATATTTTGTAAGAGCCAAGTTTCAGAGACAATTCAAAACATCTTTATTCTTCTAACACTACTCAGTTTCGAGCCGGGTATGAGGAGATTGAATGCCGCAATCGCAATGTGAGCTTTGCCGACAAAATCATTTTCATGAATTTGTAGTTCTGTACGAAGTGAAATTTTACAGCTGTCCATTCCATCAGGTACCAATTTAATTTCTCTTTTTTTTATCTTTGCCAGGTTTCATCCGAAGACATTGTTGGCCGTGCATTGTGTGGGGTGACGGGAACGAGCTGGCATGCGGCAAAGAGCCCAGCGAAATCCTGAAGCTGGAACCAGACACGTCGCTGGAAAAAAGCATTGGTGCTTTGTTTGCGTGTTTACTACGTAAAGGACCTTGCGTATCCAGCTGCTTTTGGCAGTTGCTTGGCTTCCTTCAAACAGTCGTGAACTGTGCGGTACCGAAGAAATTCCATGGGCGGAAAAAATGGTGAAGGATTTGTTTACTAAACTACACTTCGTTTCAGTTAAGTACAGAGCACAGTTCGCGTGCCGCTCAAAGCGACATCAAAAGTTCATCTGGTGCCTATTTTATAGTTCCTGTGTGTGCTATTTTCTTGGATTGCTCTTCTATAGAGATAAGCGTTCTTGTAAGTAAGTGAAAATAAAAAGTTTCACTCAAGTTTAAGATTCTTGTAAATGTTTCGTTCTATTTAACTCTTTATCTTTGATTTAAACTCTCAAGCCTCGGAGCACTCCGCACTAAATCCCTCCCTTAATTTTCTTAATGACCGTGTATATAAACAATCGCGCCGAAAGAATGCAGATCAGCGGCTTAATTGTAGGATTCGCCAGATGCACTTGTGCAAGATGCTTTATGAAAGTTTGTCCTGCACTGGCTTCCATGGCGTTTGGATTTGTGACTAGCGAAGTTTCAGGAACAATCCATAACGCTTTCATTCTGCCAACTCGACTCATTTTTGAACGGTCCACAACGAAGATCTAACGCCCCAATCGCAATGTAAGGCTTTTTCGATCTGTGACTGGTGGCCTTCCTAATGCTTAGTTAAGGTGTAAGAGAGGATTTTTATTTACTTGATGCGGGATTCTCTTGTTCTATAAGATGTGTTTCTGACCGTCAGAAAGTGTTTAAAAATGAAGCTGAAAGAAGATAATCTTTGGAGGGCTTTATCTGTTATTGGTTGGCGGCTGCTTGGAGGGTAAATGTACTGGTTGCCCAGGATAAAATAGCTAATTACAAAAATCAAGTTTCAGTTATCATCCCTCACATGTGTTGACTATAGATCATTCCACTGCGACAGCACAACATGAGCTTGCTAGCTGCACCGTAAATACAGAGCGCACTGCCATCTTGAGCTGTGTGCAGACACCCAACATGTGCCGTCGGGTACAACATGGAAAGGGTAGCCAGTGAATTAATGAAAGATTGTCTCTTATTTCTTGCTTACTGCCTGTACTATAAACCGTATTCCGTAATTATATTCCGGCTAGCAAGCTCATTTCAAGCTGTCGCAGTGTAGCATTCTATAGTTTGGACATGTGCAAGATGAAAGTGAGAGTTGATTTTCGCAATTAGCTAATTAATGCCAAGCATCAGTATATATACCGTCCAAGCCGGCGCCAAGCCCATACAGCACAATAAATATCTTCTTCCAGCTTTCATTTTAGATGATTTCTAACGGCCGGAAAGACATCTGAAGGAGCAGGAGAATGCCGCATTAAGTAAGTAAAACTCCTCTCTTACACCTTTTCTAAGCGTGAGAAAGGTCGCCAGTCACGGCTAGCAAGCGTGGTTTGCTTAGCGTGAAAGTGCACCACGCTTAGAACAAGCGTGCAAAAAAATCGGCTCCACTCACGCTTGGCAAGCGTTATTCAACCAGCGAATCGCGCTTAGGAAGCGTGATTTTTCAGCGTGACAGCACATCACGCTTAGACCAAGCGTGCAAAAAATCCCCCCCCACTCACGCTTGCTACGCGTGAAAAGTTTTAGAGTGTAGTGACGTTGTCGGCAAGTAACCGAGAGCGGCATCGACGGGGCGCCTCAATTCTTCGCCGGCCATCCTGCATAAGCGCAGCTGTTATGTTTGTGTGTGCGGACTTGTGCACCAGCACTGCTAACGCTGGTTCGGCCGACACCATCGAGTGTCAGCTGATAATTCGAATTCGCTGACTGAAGGGGCGTTTAAGATTGCGCGCATTCAGATTAAAAGATCGATGTTCTTCGGTGCTACGAATGAGCCCACGTAAGTTTACACGTACTGCGCTGTCAATGTATATTGTTTTATTACGCCGAACTGAAGTCTCCCACCAGCACTACATGGGAGGTCAAGATACCGTGCCTATATATATCCGATGGCTGGTTTTCGAGGGGTGTAGCGCGGGCGGGCCGGGTTTGCGGTCTTTTACTTTGAGATGTTATTGTGTGTGTGTGTGTGTGTGTGTGTGTGTGTGTGTGTGTGTGTGTGTGCATGTTTGCGCGCTTGTCCCAATAACTGCGATCTTCAATGCTGATTGAGTTGGAATTACCATGAACTATACCGACTAGTGAAAGGTTGCCATTTTTTTTTCGATTCGTCCGGACGGTTCAACTGTTAGTCCCCCCTAGAGCATTCTACGAGGACCAACATTTAAACCAAGTGGAGTAAGTGCTAGGGGGTAACAGTCGAGCCGCTGTAGTTACTCCCGCAGTTGGTCCAAAAATGGTTCAAAATCTGTGGCAGCCCATTTAGTTCCCTGGAGGACCAATGTCATACCCCATTTTGGTCCTTTTCGGCTTAGAGTGTGGGTGTTCTTTTTGACAGGGAAGCTGTTAAACACGGTGTAAAAGCGGCTGTTCCCCACAACAAACCTCACCGCACCGTTGCCTAGCAACCACCGACGTCAGAACTGCGCACCACCTGGCCTGGACTCACCTCGCTACCGCGCCAGCTGGTGTGATGTCATGCCAAGCCGCGCAGTGCTGAAGCAGTAGCAGCGAAGAAGCCGCCGCCAAGCCACGCTCGGCAACAGCTACGGCAACAGCTGGTGTGACGTCATGCCTAGCCGCGCACACGCATCAGCAACAGCTGCGGAGGAGTCGTGTCGAAGCGACCGAAATGACGAAGTAGGACCGACCCAAGTTTAAATAAAAGGTTGCTTAGCAACCATTCCTTTAATAAATATGTACTAAATCGACCAACCACACATGTGTATGTCCTCGGGATCATTGTAAAAGAGCCTCCTGGTAGTGCCGAGGCAGTTTGTAGCCATCGGTCGTCTGAGGTAGTGACGTATACCTGAAGAAGATGCTGCCTACCGCGGGGCTCCACGTGCTGCCGAGCGATCCAGAACGAGATGAGCGGCGGCGATCCGACCCAGTCTATTTGAACGAGAAGCAGCTGGCATGAAAAGAAAGAGGTGGTCAGTTGAAGAGGCATAAAAGGCTGAAAAATAGCCTTGCTTAAACCAAATGTCACACGTAGCCTCAGCCAAGTGATCCAGCATTAGCCGATAAAGCCTCCTATTGGATCGACCAGCGTCGCTGTTATCAAGTCTTGCGATGCCGAGTCCAAGATGTTTTTAAATGTGAAGCATTTCTTAGCGAACAGCAGGCACATTGAGCGTTTCTATCTACGAATCTCTCATTCTAGCAATTTATCTAGCCGCCTACGTCTGGCTGATCTCGTGATCACCTCCGTAACTTGGGGTAGACCAAAATTGGTATGGGAGGGTAAGAGGATTTCACGACTATATCTGGTTGGTCATGACAAGAATAACGTGAAAGTACCGTCGGATATGTCGTCAAACCCATTCCTCCAGACACATGTGGCACATACCCGTACACCACAGGGCACGGTAGCGAGTATGCGCCACAGGTGATGGACAGTTTATATCTACCCAGAAACTGTGAGAACAGTCATTGGTCATCTAAATGCGAGTGCGTTAACAGAAACTGACATCGTCAGCACTGACCCGACGAATGCAAAGAATAAATATCAGAGTCCCAGTAGGAATCGTACCCAAGCATTCTGCGTGACAGTCAAGTATTCCACCACAGAGCCATGCCAGGTCTCGGAACTGCTTTGGAAAAAGTCCCTATGCAGGTGAAATTGGTGAAATGTTGGTGAAATGTCGATTGTGGTTGCAGTGCTGGCAATATAACTTTATAAACATTGCATATTATTACGCCTTCACGGCCGCTGTATTGTTTGAGTCAGACCTGATGCCATCTTTGTTGACGAGGTGTCCAAGCGCCAATGTTTGTCGCTCGCCGAAACGACACTTCTTCGCATTAAGAACCGGGCCAGCGTTTCTAATGCATTTCAGAACAACGTCCACTCGTTCGTCATGTTCACTAAATGTGCGCCCGAAGATCGCAATGTCATCGAGATAACAAATAGAGCTGTTTCATTTTAGGCCACGCAGAATAGTGTCCATGAACCTTTCGAATGTGGCGGGAGCGTTACATAACCCAAACGGCATCACGTTAAATTCATGTAGTCTGTCCGGGGTTATGAAAGCAGTCTTTTCATTGTCCATTGGATGCATAGGAATCTGCCAGTAGCCTGAGCGTAAATCTATAGTCGAAAAGTAGGACGCCAAATTGAGGCAGCCTAAGGCGTCATCAATTCGTGGAAGAGGGTAAACATCTTTCTTGGTGACGGTATTCAAACAGCAATAGTGAGACACAGAATCTCCAAGTACCGTCCTTCTTTTTCACAACAATCACTGGAGCTGCCCAAGGACTCGATGATTCTTGGATGACGCCCTTCTGTACCATTTCACGCACTTGATCATCTATTATCTTGCGCTCGGACGGCGATACTCGGTACGGTTCTTGCCGGATTGGCTGTGCCGTTCCTGTATTTATTCTGTGGCGTGTACGAGACGCGGGGATCGAAGGCGCATGGTCACTCTGTGAAAAATCAAAAACCGACACGCACTTTAGCAGAACGTCTAGAAGCATACGGCGCTTGTCGGGAGTCAGTGACTTGTCGACCATAGGTAAAATTTTCGATTTGTTGGAGCAAGCGTTCACTTGGTCATCACGTCGAACGTTACTGAGGACTGCTACTGTCGTCGGCGAGTATTTTTTGAATGAGGCGAGCTTAAGTCGACCTGGTCGTAGCGCCAGTTCATTTGAACAATTTATGGTCCAAAGCTCCGTACACCCTTTCTTCACTGAAACTATGCAATGCGGTACCGACGTGCTCTTAATGCAACCTAAATGGACAGGTTCCACCATCGCGTCGAACCTGGTGTCGTAGTCGAAATTATGCGAGGAAACTACTGGAACGCATACAGCACATAATGCCGGGAAAACGGTATCTTCATAGACTCGGAACGCACCGTGTTTCCCGCCCGGATTCTCCATAAGTCCATCAGGAACAATGTCACTTTTGAACACCTAGCAATTTCTACAATCAACAGTGGCTCCACACATTCGCAGGAAATCAATGCCCAGAATTATTTCATGCGTGCTCCGTGCAAGAATATTGAATTCTGTAGCAAACACTTCATCACTTACCGACACTGCCGCGGTAGAAACACCAATTGGACACAGCGAGGTGCCACCCACGCCACAGAATGTTGTCGCTTTTTCCCACAGAAACATCACTTTGCGTCCCAAACGATCTTTGGAAGCAGCACTCATGATCGACACGGTCACACCAGTGTCCACCAAGGCCATTGTATCTACACCATCAACAAAAACTTGCACTTTGTTCCTAAACATAAACACCGGTGGAGGTATCTCTTCTTGCAGCAAGTCACCAGCGACCTCACCCCCCCATCGGCCGCACTGTCTAGTGTTCTTGATGCGGTGACGGAGAGCGGCGAAGGGGCGACGGAGACAGGCGCAGTCGAGGTGCTGAAGGTGGTGTCACATTTCGGTCGGAGGCAGGAGAACGGTTGCGAAAGTGCCCCTGCCAGGAGCTGCTGTTCGGTCGTGGTTGGGTGGTCCAGTGTTCTTCAAAAAGCGGGACACCAGTCTGCTGCGTCCAGGGTGGCGGGCGTTCATAGCGTGGTATTCGCAAGCGATCGCAGTACCTTGATATGGGGCCGAGGGTACTGTGATCTCGGGTAATAAGTCGGGCTCGAACGATGGATACGCCGGGATTCCGCAACCTCCGCTGCGTTGACGGATGGATTCTCGAAATCCTCAAGCTGCGGGGTAGCCACGTCTTGCAGAAAACAGCGTCGAGAGGCGCGAGCCACTTCACGCGTCATGCTTTCATGTTTGCGTAACACTTCCCGAACGATCTGACGGATGGTTGTAGCAAGGTCAGCAGTTGGTGTAGTTTCTACACTGGCCACCGTGGTGACATTGGCCAGACGACCAAACTTCGGCGTTATTCTGCGCTGCTTCAATGTCTCAAACGTCCGACAGTGGCGAATGACATCTGACACTGAAGTACTCCTCTGATACAGGCGTCACGTCAGATTAACGTCAATGGTAGTTAATCGCCATCCACGCGGTCGAAAGCTTCCGAAAAATCTATAAATATTGCGTCAGCTTTCAGGCCTGAATCGACTATACCAGCAAAGTCGTGTATTATTTCTGTAAGTTGAGTAGCAGTTGAAAGTTCTTGCCTAAAACCGTGTTGCATGGTATATAATAGATTATTTTCTTCCAGGTATGTCATTACAGCCTTCATGATCATAATTATGCTCCCTTAACCCTTATGCTCCCTTAAACCTTATGCTCCCTTAACGTCACTCTCCATACGTACGTCACGGATTCGTGCACAGAAGTCTTCACAAATGGAAATGTTGCCTTCTTTCAATTTTGAACAGCTATGAAAAACTGTCATTTTTTTCTGCAAAGTCCTAAAACCGTAGTATGATCGCCCGCTGTCGACCTGCCTTCTTGAAACCAATTCGGTGCACACGCTTCAATCTTTTTACCTGAACGCCTAGAATGTCATGCAGTGTATCTTTCGTTACGAGTGCTTCAAGTGCTGCAGGATTTTCTTTATCGGGTTCTTTCACGCCATATATGACGATGTTATTACGTTTGCTCCTTTTTTTCTAGTTCGTCAGCTTTTATCATCATTTGGACAACCTCACTGCGCATGGCGTGCACAGTCGCTTCACATCTATCAACTTTCTCGTGATATTGCTTGAGTGACCACAGCGTAGCTTCAATTTGTGAAAGCCTGTGTTGTACGTTTATCAAACCAGATTCTAGGGCTGAATGCGAAGCTCGAATTTCAGTTACAGCACGCAATACTTCATCTATTTTACCAGGACCAGGGTATTGCCCAACATCGCCACTCAATTGCAGTAGTATGAGAATAACACGCAATGATTACAAACCAGAAAGCAGTATAGGCACTGTGGGCTCGGCAGCTCTACCAGACAAACATTGTTACTCTTACCGCGAGTACTTAAAAAAAAACACTATTAATTTGTTACCAACCTGTACGAAGAACAGTACGAAGTAAGTCATTCTGCTACGAACGGTGCCACCGAGCCCACTAAGCTGCGCGTGGTGCTTAGGCTTCCTTTTAAGCTGGTCCGCCGATGTTCCAGGTGTTGCTGGTGGGCCGAATGGCTGGTGTAGGCGTAACTCAGGCGGCTCAGAATCTACGTGTCTTGAACACAGTGGCATGAGTATCGGTGACACGCCCTGCGAAGTCGCGGTCGGTGGTCGCTCGATCGGCTTCCTTGACGCCGTCGTCTTTGCCGGAATAGGAGGGTGACCAAATCGGCTTCCGCATAACTCCAGCTGCATCTGTACGAAGAACAGTACGAAGTAAGTCATTCTGCTCCGGACGGTGCCACCGAGCTCTTTCGGTGGCGCCGTCCGGAGCATAGTGACACCGTCATTCGGATGGTGGCACCGTCCGGAGCGTATTTCTCGATTTTAGATGCGAAGCATTTCTTTGCGTACTGCAGACACTGTGAGCGTTTCTATCTACGTACAGCAGTGAGCACTGTTAGCGTGAACACGCGAGCGCGTGGCCGACGGCACTGTCAGCGCCGCTTGACGGTCATCGCTGGAAACATTGCGCATGCGCATGATGCGTTCCACGAAATAATCTTCCCACCGCGCGCAAGACGTCATGGATACGCTTGTTCGTCGTCTGCTAGCCGCATTTTTGTCTGCTAAGCTCATACATCCTGCATTTCAAGTTATCTTCTTCTTTAAACATCTGTGTTTGAAGAGAACAGGACAAATTAAAAAAGTGTATAACTAGCGTGTCTATTTGTCCCCTTCAGAATTGTTCCGCATGCAACGCCACATATAAAACAACCGAGCATCTTTCGCAGGCGTTCATTCTGTCGCCAGATGATAATATAGCTAGGGTTCTCGATGATCAAAGGCGCTCTATTGTTGATCTTTCTCTGAAAGGTTATTCCCAGGGATATATATTGGCTCTTTAGTTAATAGGTCCCTGAAGTCTGTGAATCGGATAATTCAAGCACATAAGTCTGAAGGTCGCATTCATGATGCACCCCTCGCTACCCGTCCTAGAGCTACCACAGATTATGAAAACGCAATCATAGTTGCAGCTTCTGTCCAAAACCCTTTCTTGCCTGCCGCAGCAGTTCGCGAGTACTTAGATATGGACGTTTCGGATACCACTGCTCGACATCGCCTGCGTAGTGCAGGCCTTCACAGTCGCGTCGCAGCCCAGAAGCTACTACTTACGGCTGCGAACAGGGACGCACGCCGGCGGTTCCCTGAGCTGCACGAATCATGGACAGTAGAAGAATGGAATCTTGCCATCTTTTCGGATGAGTCCATGTGTTCGACGCGACAAGACTAAAGATTGCTTGTTTGGAGACTACCAGGCACACGGTAAAGTAAACTTCCTGCTTTGAAAAGCGAGTGTTTTACTTTATATAACAATGGCACGCAGGAACGACCCGGACAACGTGCAACGCGTTTCTGCCAGCGGGAGATGAAGTGCGAGCGTGTGGGGTGCGGTTTCAAAATATGGTTTAGGGCGCCTGCAACGTATACGGGGGGCACTTATCGTCGGAACAATACTGCAGTATTCGGAACAATGTGCTGTTGCCATACGCGAGCAGTTTATTCCCCGACGGCAATTTTCTGTTTCAACAGGACCGGTCGCCGATCCACACGGTACGGGAATTGTGAAGGATTTCCAGGCGGAGCAGCACCTACCCCTACTGGAATGGCCTCCGAAAGGGGTGGACCTGAATGTGATCGAAAACGTGTGGGGCCACCTGAAAGCCGCCAAAAAACCTGAAAGCCGCCTGAACAAAACGTTCGCCGTTCGGTACTGAAGCGGACAGTGTGAAATGATCAGCTAGAAATACAGAAATAAAGATACGGCTATATTGACCGCGATACGGGAAAAAAAAAAAAACGACCACGAATTCGCAGGCAGTAAACATCCATTTATTGACAGTCTATTATGAGGACAATAAAATTCTAAGAAATAATTGTCAATAGCTAAGAAACTAGGACCCACTATGAACCCCAGTGTTTAAGGATATTGTCAATAACGGCTGAATGGACAGGCCCAGAAGAAACAGATGGCATGCAGAAAGTTAATAAACTTCGAAGATGACGCCCCAGCTTTCTCAGAGAACACCGGCCGGCTTTTTTAATTTCATGCGATTGCTTGGACTTCCATGGAGTCTAGATCAAATACCTCCCTACAGCAGGTTTCAGCGAACTTGAGGAAATGCCATGGACTTATTTAAGGATATTGGCTGGTCTATTACTTAAACTACTCATTCAGAGTTCAGATTAGGTTAAACTCGACGGTAGTAGACAGCGCGAGCTTCTACAATGACTAGCAGATGCCTCGGCTTACATTTACATAGCTTCTCAGTCTTGTAGTCACCTAGATAGAAGCAGACGTAGCTTGGTGATGATCCTATCAAAGTTCGCCCTATTGCCTCAAGTGGATCTAACCTCGGCCGCACCTTTTTGCAGTCAAGGGCGAGGGAAGCCAGTGTCTCGTTTTCCGTTGTCAGATGATGTCATGCACAATAGCTGCACAGCTAGATACATACGCACATTCGGATCATCCTTACTTTTCATTTACAAGCACATAAACAACATCTGCAGCATTCCTCACGGCGTCACGTCATCTGGCATCTTATACAGTGTTTCAGTATTCAGTGGTATTAGGTATTTTACTAAGAAAAGAAGCACTCAAGAACACCTGGGCTTCATTTTCAGGGAAGAAGGCATGGCATACTCATCTTTCACGGAGTGTTCTCAGCTGTCTTCCCTACAGATGTCTTGGAGGATGCACATCGAGGTGGCGCCGACCAAGATTTCTAACACATACTTGGGCGCTCTATCTCACCCGGTGGAGTGGCTGACCATCGTTACGCCGTCAATCTTCAATTATCTCCTTCGGCCACTGTGCTCCAAGAACTTCGTGGCGTGCGTGCATCGGCGCGTCGTCGTCATTAAAAGTGCTGTACCGTGACAGATCCACACAATTAAAAATCATAAATGTAAGATGAAGCAAATGTGAAAAAAGAAAACATAAAACGTAGGCCCTTCAGGACACATGTTCTGCGCACACATCGCGCGTTGTTAAAAACATCGTGCTTTGAAACCGAGTGGAACAACGTAGCGGTATCGCCTGGCTCATTATCTATGCACTGATCGGATGTAGTCCTTCCTAAACAGAATGGCCGCTTTGATCACAGCCTTGGAGCAGACTCCGCCCACCAAAATTCCCCACTCCTCCATCAAAGCCATACGTTGCGTCTGATCCAGTGGGTAGCTCTCTTGCAGAGCCGAGGCGTGTCCCTTGAAGGTGTCTAAGACATACCAGTTGGGCGCTAGCCGAATCCGGGCATCCAGACGGTTAAACAACTCTCCAAGGTAAAGATAGTGAGCGTCTCTAATGATAGCCGTGTAGACCCTGCCCTGGGGAATGAGCCCAGCGAAGGCTGTCGTCATCATGGCGGCTGGGTAATCGGGTACCATTTGAATCATTTCGGAATGCGGAACAGGCAGATGGTCCTTAAAGCACATGGCAGCCATAACAGTTACGGTGGCAAATGTCAGACTCACCCTCGCCAGCGACAGAATATATTTGGGCTGCTTACCGGAGCGCAGCCCGTACGTTCTGATCAGCTTGTGGAGCATGGCCCTGTCAGCACGCGAAACTGTTGCCCGCATTGAACGAAGGTTTGTGCCACGGGTGAGGTAGACGGTGGCGATTACCGCGACGTCGTACGTACACAACGTGGCTCGGTCGCCCTTGTTCACCATGGCGTTGAATGTCTTGACGGACTCGCAAGCGTCGAAGCCTTCGTACCCGTAGAGGCTGTCGGCCGCGGTAGCCTCCTCTATGAAGCGTTCGTAATCAAGTTTGCCCTTGGAAATCAGGTCATGCAGGTCTTCCATTATTCGGTAGAACCGTTTCCGTGCCGTAAAATCTTGACGAGAGTTAGATGGTTGGTGATCGGTCCTGCAGAGAAAAAATGTTCGCTCGTTAAGCAAGTGTACCATATTGTAATCGGACGCAACTTTAGAGCACAGCGACGTTTCCATCTCAAGGGCAGATAAATGTGAGCGTGCACTCTAGTCGTGCACGCTAGTCTCCACCGCCAGTCACCATTTCTTTTGTCGCGGAGTTTGTCGAACCGAGCGCAGGAATGCGCTCGGCTCGGTTCGTCGGCTGAAATAAGCAAGGAACTCGTTTCGATTAGCAAACACCGGAAACTCTGGTGGCGTTCGCTATGGGTTTGTGCACAACTGCAACGGCACAACTAATCTTCGACCACTCGGTGGTTCAGAGCACTTTAGGTTGTATCCCGCTATAGATATCGAATAAATGCAGTTAAAATTGTATTTCTTTGTGCAGCCCCACGAACACGACAACGTCATGTATATGGCAGTTTGGTACATTTGAAGTGTTCATGTCGAACAACGATATTTCCTGTGGGCCAAGTAGCTTGCCTACAGAGGCAAGTAGCTGCGATTTATGCGCGATGTTGCAAGATATTGGCTATGTCCGATATGATTCGGTCTATGTATATTTTCGGCGTGTTGATGCATAGGTAAGAGCTCAGGCGCCATAATACAAAGCGAAAATGACATTGCAGTAAGCTGTGTGGCGCGCAGCCACATTCCTGATGCATCATTGATTCAAGAAAGCAAGGGTTGCGCAGATCGTGCGTGTTTTCTTCAACTTAATTTTATTTTCAACGTCAGAAGACGGTTGTGTGGGCTTTGGGAAAAGCTTCTTACTCTGCAAACTCATGAGTCGCGATAATTTTAGGAGAACACCATGCGTACGCTACTTCCCGTGCTGCGCTGTTCAAGATATATATAAAATATAAAAATACATGTTGCACGGCTGGTTGGCGAAACGCAGCTCCAAAATGAAGGACATTAATTCAGACAGCTACAACACGCTCATCCTGCCTCCTTAATTTGGCGAGTGTCATCATTTGGGTCACTTAGGTAATAATTTCGTAATGCTAGTTGTGTTTCCATTATATATCGAAGATTCGAAGCATGAGTAAGCATTACGCATGTTATTCCTGCATTTCAAATAAAGGGAACCAAAACACATCAATATATTATTCGGTTCCCGTGCTGCGCCCAATCTGACACCAGCGGCGATTATACTGAGGTAGTAATTACGTTGCATATGGCGCCATGCATGCATATTCCTAACGAACTGGTACTACGAAACAGCTGCTTCATCAACGCAGCATACCCACAGCTACGGTTAAATACTACGGTCTTACCTGCCAAAACTACGATATAATTCAGGCACGCCGTAGTGGATAAGACCGGAAATTTCGACCAACTGCGGTTGTTTAACATGCGTTGACATCTCACAGTACACGGGCCTCTAGTGCTTCGCCTATTCTTGAAATGTTACTGTCGGGGCCGGGAGCGAACCCGCCACATACAGTTCAGCAGCCGAGCACCCTAGCCACGCACAAGAAGTATCGCCTGTATCCACACCTAATCCGTGCAAACGTAATAGCTGTGGAATAGCACGTTAAAGGCTTCTGTATGTGTGATTATGCTTCACACTGCAGTGCCAGGGAATCGAGGACTCATAAATTTGTCAAACCCGCAACGCGGCACGGTCCCTTAAATTCATTAAGACTCGGAAACAACTTAAGTGAAAAAAGGGTCTCCCGGCCACTGGACAACAAACATCCCGCTACGCACTAAAACTCGGCGGAACAAATGAAAACCTTGTTTTCGGTTCCAAGCGCATAATCAGCAAAATCGTTTACCTGTGCAGACGTCAGAAAAGTCCAAGGCAAGAGCTGCAACAATCTGTCAGCAGGAATTGCCTCCAAACTATGTGGTTCCGGCGTAAACGGCGATCTTCTCGTGAAACAAGTAAAGCACTCAGATCTTCGGAAAGCAGGGAATAGCCTAGTCACGTAATTAGAGGATAAGACCAATAACGCCCCCTGAATTCAGCGCGCCCCCTGAGTTGCACAAGGAGACAGCTCGTGGATGACACGCGGTTTGCACAGGGTTCTCAACTAACATGTGCGCCCAGACGTGTCCACCCAAACCTGCCCTTCGATATAACATATTCCTTTGATATGATAACTCATATCACAGCTGCCTAAACACTCTAAGAAGACGACGCACAACACGCACGACGAGCGCAATCCTTTGTGTTCCTTCGCTTGTTCTTAGTCTCTTTTCGCGCTGTTTCTTGCGCTCATTTCCATATGTGTGACCAACTAGCCCATCGAACCACACTTCTGCAATTCGGCGCTGGTCTCTCTTCGCAGTGCGTTGACGCCGTGTATTTTTCTACAATGCAGTGGCGTAGACTGGGGGTGACACTCCCCCCGCCCTCTCTCCTTGAATTTATTTTCCAACGTACCTGCACGGACCCCACGTTGGAACAAAGACGTGCTCTCTCTCACCCCCCCCCCCCCCTCGAAAGAACCTGCTGCCTATGCCACTGCTACAGCTGAACAAATTTTATACGCAAGTAAACCTTGCGTTTGTTCGGAAGAGTTAGTCGTATACTAAAAGAAAGGCGGGTTCGTCACTGGATACTGCAACGGTTCTCAGGTACTTCGCCATTCCGCCCTGCAGGCTCGAAACAGCTGAACTTCCAAGCTAGCGTGCTTGTTTTGTACCATTCTAAAATAGCGAAATAGAGGTGAATGCTGCAGCAAAATTGATTGGATATAATGAAGTGGGAACCGAGCAACCCCTCCTTTTTTTATTAAGCTTTCCTGGACGTATTGCCGGGGAAATTTCATGAAATGATACACATGTGATATCTTGTCTCATGGTATCATGTGACAAGATATCACATGTATAACAAGTCGAATACAATCGACGTAGAAATAAAATTACGTGAATCAATTAGCGACCACGTGAATTCTCCTTTTATTCTCTTTTGCGCACATCCTGAGTGTCAACCACCAAATCCTACGCTAAAGCATGGCATATCTGTATAATCCAAATACAACGGGAGGCTTTTATGTTGATCGAGCGACAGGTGACAGTTTCGATGCCGAACGCCTCTATGGTTGCGAAGGCTTCGTCACTTAAGAAAGCATCAAAATCTTCATGATCCTGGCGAAGAAGAAAGGACATTCAAGTCGAGATCAAATAAAGGACACAGTGCAAATGGCCACCAATTACCACTTCCACGGTACCAATATTCTTTTGTCGCGTGTAGCAGCGTCAGATCATGACCGCAAGATCAACGATCTAATCAACACCTATGAGCTGGCCACCTGCAGGAAGCCCAGAGATGTATTGACTCTAGCGAGAGTCTGTTTGGCATTCCCCGCCATAACTGAAAGGGTAGCCATCAAGGCGAAGGACAAGCTTCTGGTGCCCCACTCCCGGATGCAAGAGATGGTACCCGCCTATCCAGCGGTCATGATGACAACAGCTTTTGCTGCGCTGATCCGTCCCTCCTTCCCGCGTCCCACACCACCGCAGCGCATGCGCGTCCCCTCCCCCCTCTCCTCTCCTACACTCACCCCTTTTCTCTCCTCTAGGAATCCTCTACTCTACGGAGCGGCGCCCGCGTCCTACACCCCCAAAGCGCATGCGCGTCCCCTCCCCCCTATCTCTCCTCTCTTACGCTCACCCCCCTTTTCTACTCTAAGAATCCTCTACTCTACGGAGCGGCGCCCGCGTCCCACATCCCTACAGCGCATGCGTGTCCTCTCCCCCCTCTCTCTCCTCTCCTACGCTGACCCCCTTTCTCTCCTCTAGGAATCCTCTACTGTACCGAGCGGCTCCCGAGTCTCACCCCACAGCGCATGCGCGTCCCCTCCCCCTCTCTCTCCTCTCCGACAGTCTCCCCCCGTACTCTCCTCTAGGAATCCTCTATGGAGCGGCGCGCATGACAGGTGGTGCGACAGCTGGATACTCCGCTGGGGGCACCACGGTAGTTCCGCGGTATGAAAATGACGAAGCGCGTGCGCCTTATGCTCTCTCCTGTGCAGCGCCGCGATGAGCGCCCGGGCCGCTGCCGCGAAACGAGAGCGGTGACGTTTCTCTCGCTCAAGCTAACCACCTCCCCGCTGCTTCGCATCCACACATGGTTCTCTTTAGCGGGAGATGGGGAAGCTTTTCTAAACGGTGACACCAATCGCAGCATCACTTGTAGGTGGGACAATAAAAAAAATATGCAGGAATCTGCGTCCCACTGTAACCGGCGTAGGCAAGCTGAGTGGGAGAACCACGAGTAACAACAGCAGGGAACGACTGATAGCCACGGTAGCTTACATCAAAGCCACCTTCAGGATGCTTACGGTCAGGAAGCTCAAGAGATTAGGGTGCAGGAAGGGCTTTATCTCGCGCAATCTTTCAGCTCTTGAACGTATTCTCCGCCGCTCACAAGACTGGCTGTATCCGCCAGGGCCCGACAGTTAAAGGCTCAGACTGAGCAGCCACGTAGACTAGTAGGCGACGGCTGTCTGAAGAACAGGAAGGGCCAAGCACACAGCCAGATATTTTTTCAGGAAGAAGGGGGGGGGGGGGGCATGTTATGGAAGGGGGGCAAGGGGCATGTTCGTACAAGGTTTGTATGAGTGTGTGTATAAATAGACATGCACTGTTGAAAATTTTTCGGTGGGGAAAGGGGTGAACCTAAAGCCCCTGAATATAAAAAATCACCGCCTAAGCACTCCGTACAAATGGTTAACCAGCGAAGCTGAAATGTGCGGCACCGGTGTTTAGCAGTCGGTTCAACCCGACGCTGCACTGAAGCCTTCCACAATTATTGGTTACATGTTCGTGCTTCTTAATGAGGTTAGACACGCGTTTGGCTTGGGTTTACCACAGTGTTTATTTCACATGCCGCACATTGTGCCTCGCACGATCACGGTCATGGAGAAGTGTATTGAGCGGTTAAATGCGTTTCGCAATGCGTTAACCACTGTGGTTAGTGCGAATTTCACTGTTGTTACACGGTGACACATCGGGCTGCACGTTTCAGCTTCATTGGTCAACCGTGTGTGCTCCGACCGTCGAGGTGTGGAACCGGCTCACATCTTGTACATGGCCATGAAAGTGACACAGTTCAACGTCGTCGAAAAGACCGTCACATTATGTACCAACGATGTTACAAGCACCATCACTCGACAACAACTAGAGAGGGGTGACTTCGTGAGAGACGCGCTTGACCGAGACATAGCGTTCATGCGTGCAGTCCCGAACGCGGTCCATTACTGGCAGGAACGCAAGAAGGTGGTGTTCGCAATGTCTGCCGCGTAACATCGCCTACGACGTATCAATCGAGGTACATATCAAGCGCCGTCTACTCGCAAAGCCTACCTACAAGCGGGGCCTCGTCAAGAAGTGCAACATCAAAGCCTGGCTACAGTACCTCATCGAGACGCCTTTGTACGGACATCACAAGATACGAGTGGATGCTGCCACGTTAGACGCCATCCCTGACGACGAACCTATTAACGAAGACGAGATCGAAGCCACTGCCGAAGTTACGGACCCCGACGATCCCGTTCAGTGCGTCTCTGCCATGCACGCAGTGAGCCACACGGTGCTGTTCGACGCCGCATGTGGAAGCTCTCAGTCGAAACTGATGCGCGCGTGCTCGGCGCTCGGCGCCAAGGCTACACGGGATGGACGACCAGCCCAGCCAATGGCGCGCGAGCTTGGGCACGACGCTCATAACGACGTAACTGATAGCATGGCCAATGGAGACCGCTCGTGACACAGATGCCGAGCGCTTTTTCGTTTCTCCTAGCCATATACAACTTTCGCTGTAAAAGGGAGTACCAGTGGGTGAGAGTACAAATATCGATAGGAGCTTGAGTAGGCTTATGTAGGCGTAAATAGACATATGAATCTACTAGTAGTGCAGATGCTGGCTTTAGCGTGGATTATTGTGTAAAGAAGTTAGAGCATGTTGCGATGTCCACGTGCTGTTTTCGTACTGAACAGGTCATTGGTACAACGCAGAAGAACGGTTGTTTATTCACGCCTGCGAACGTTTAAAGAGCAAATAAAGCTCCCCGATGCTAGCGCGGCCAGTGTTTTTCGCTGGCGTAGGGACGCTTTAGCCATGACCTTCGATACTGCGCGCCAGCGTGCAGTCTCCAAGGCATGCTTTAACTGCGTCGTCGCCGAACCGCCCTCTATCAGTGCTAGTAAGTGTCATGCAGCAGTACTTCACTTCCCCGCTTACAGACGGCGACATCAACCCGCCCTGCCTAGTCCCAGGGCTACTTTGCGCCAAATTGACTACTTTACAACCCCGTCTGGTGACAAAAGTTTTAGTTTGGCGCCATGGCTACTTCCTGGCTACATTGAACTTCTATTTTGGCTCATTTGGTAGCCCTTTTTCTCACTGTTTGCACGTAAAATACCGAGCAAGCCAAACGATCATTATTTTGTTTTTAAGCATTTTTGACGTCTAAGCCGATGCACGTGCATGTCCGGCCTATGCCAGCAGACTCCATGGTGCTCATCGAGGCACCTCAACGCAATGCATGGCGTGCCTGCCGAGACGGAGCGACGAAGTTCATAGCCTTGTCAATGGGACTCACACCCACCGAAGGTAAGGAATGGCCAATAATTCGGTGGTATAATAAGTTTGAATGAAAACTAAAACTGGGGAAGTTATCAATATAGCTTGCAAATTGTAGCAATAGCAACAGCAAATTTGCCTTTTGGCAATCGAGCCGACGATGCCACGCGCATGTTGGGACACGCGTGGCTCGCACGCTGTTCAGGTTGCCCGCCATCGATGATGACGCTTCGAGCCAGTTTATAGTTGCTTTTGCTCAGCGCTTGTTCTCGAGTAAGCTTTATAAAAACTGAGATTCGTAACAAAATGAGGCTCAAATGGTCATATCTAACCAGATGTAACTACTTGTAGCTGGACTGGCATTATGGTAACTACTAGTCATTTTCAATACGCGACTTAAGCGTGAGTTGCTTCTACGATTAATGTTCCTGCTGACTGGTTGGCTGGAATGTTCTGATTGCTGACTCTGTCTTTGGCATCTATTCTACATATGCTATATTCAGGCGCACGCAACTTATAAGTTGTTCATTTATTTACAATTTGGTTATGGTACAAGGGGAGAAATTCGGCCTTGTTGGTAAGACATTAGGAAAAAATTTAGCGCAAAATGACACAAGGACGAGAAGGGAGGACACAACACGTGCGCACGTGTTGTGTCCTCCCTTCTCGTCCTTGTGTAATTTTGCGCTAAATTTTTCCTAATTGGTTATGGCCTGACGGCCAAGCAAATAGGAGGAAAAAAAAAACTGTGGTCTTATTTTAATTTTATTGCCGATTCAAGATAATCTAATTCATTATTGAATAATAGTGAAAACTTTTTTCATGATACCACTTTTCTACCACGTGGCTACAAATTCATGTAATTATCGCTAGGGTTCAGTGGCTTGGCTACTTTGGCTACTTTTAGCTTCATTTCTGGCTCTCTTTCGAATCGACCCAAAGGCAACCCTGCCTAGTCTCTCCAACAGAGAGCTCCGCGCGAGAGAGAATGTGTGAGAGATATAAGGCGCGCTTGTGGAGTGGTGTGCATCTGCCTCAGTGGTTGTATCGGTAGAGCGCCGGGTGCTTATCGTCGCGGCAAAGAAGTCGTAGGTTCAATCCCCAGTGGGGGAAATTTTTCTTACAGTTCTTTCTTTCTCATCCGTTGGAATCCATTTTATCAACGTCATATCCGTGACGGAAATACGTCCCTAAAGCCTTGGTGGACCCGGCATAATACACTTTCGTGTTAAAAATATCTGGGTTATTAAAGCTGGCCGACCACCATCCACTTCGGGCACGACACAGATGCAAGGATGGCAAATTCGCGCCCAGTGCTTTTGCGGGTTAGTTACTTCAATGGAGCTGCTTCTTTCAAGACCAGTAACTATTGCTTGCTCAAGGTGTCGTTCCCGGTTGATGTTTGTAATGTTCTTAGCGGCTTCAAGTAACATGTGCTCTGCTTTATTTGGCCTGTTGCTTGTCATGTCTGGGGGCGAAGAATTAAACCCGAACCCAATGACTAGGGTGGAGGCGGATTCTCTTCACACTGCATTAGGCACAATACGCCGGCTAGAGCAAGCACGGGCTACTAACATCGAAAGAATATGCATACTTGAGGAAAGCCAGGCTACTCTACTTGCTGATCAAAAACGTGCTAATCATGATCATGCGTCCGCGTTAGAAATGGCGCGTGTGCTTAAACAAGCGAACGAGTCTCTTAGCGCCGATCTGCAGTTAGACAAATAGAAACAGTCAGGGCCTGATGGCGGAGTCAGACTGCTAAATGCTAACATTCTTGCACTCGAGGCGAAAATTTCCTCGGATGATTCGAATACCGGACCTAACTCATTGGGCATCCATTCTGAGTGGATGGAAAAGATCGCGTCCAAACGCAATGATGCCGAACACAAAATGCGTAGTTCAAATGTTCTGTTCTTTGGCATCGAAGATGACGCTAAGAGTGGACTGCTACGGAAAAGAAAATACTTGCCTTCTGTTCCGAGAAACTCGATATTGTTGCGGTCAGTATACAGTTCGACATAGCCCACAGTTTAGGAAAGTTTTCAGATACATAACGAAGACCTTTTATCACTAAGCTGACTTACTATAAGGCCAAAGAGCGAATCTTGGCCACTGTTGGAAAACTGAAAGGCTCTGATTTCTACATCAGCGAAGATTTTTCTTTGGCCACACAGCAAGCGCAGAAGAAATTGGCGGAACATGCAAAGGCCCACAAAAACCCTTCAATTATCAGTGGACCGATTGCGCATTGGCAACAAAATGTAGGTATACGATGCCACATCTGCATCAGTGGTTTCAGTCAACAGATTGCCAGGTGCCGGAACGTCTCAAGCGCATCGCGTCACTACATCCTTTTCGTTATCATTCACAAAAACTCGAAGTGTAATGACGAAACGTGACTACCTTGCCTCCTACCTTGATGACTGCGGTTGGGACGTTCTTCCTCTGACGGAAACATGACTGCACCCTGATATTTCCGAAAGTGAAATCACTTCTTCAGCGGACACCCATAATATGTGCCGCTGTGACCACATAATAAACACGAAAAAAAAACAGATGTGGTAGCGTTCCAACAATCGCTTCCAATGTGGTCGACACAAATTCGGAGCTAGTGGTTGTGCGGGCCGTGTGTGTCATTTCCACAACGAAGGTCCTGTTTGGAATTGGCTACCGCCCCCTGACTCCACGAACTATTTCTCTCATGAACTCCGGTCTAGCACCAATAAAGCAACACAGCTTTGTTCGAATAAACACTTGACCCTCCTTGGTGACTTCAATTTCCCCTAATTGATTGGTCACAGCTGCCCGCATTGTGCCGCCTCTCAACAGAATTCATTAATCTAACTGTAGACTTTAATTGATCCCAGGTTGTTCATCTACCTACTCGTGGCGATAGTCTGTGGGACCAGATTTCTACGAACGCGCGAGAGACTAGGGGGCAGGTTACACACCTTGACGGTTTTACTGACCCCACCCTACTCCAAACAACTATAAATATTGCTTTTCCATTCGCGGCAGTTCAAACAAAGACCATACGAGATTATAACAAGGGAAACTCTGCTGAAATTAAGAAAGAACTTGAGTCCGTCTTTAGTCGCTCACTTTTACTGTCGTTTTACTCAAGGCCCATTGAAGATAACTGGATAGTATTCAAAGAGAAGTTGTGCGCATTGGTCGAACAACACGCTCCTCTTATGGAAATAACAACCGATAAAAAATAAATCACAGTTTTGCCGCATCGGCGAACCAATGTACGCGATAGCAAGAAATTGGATTGTCACAAGAACGACAAGCAGCTCGATACTTGCAGCGCGCCGCTGAAGCAAAAAGCACGATCGAAAAGGACGCTCAGGTATGCACAGGACAAGCGTGAACTAACAACTGGTGCAGTTGTTACGTCTTTGTATTTGTCGACAATGCAGAACCAGGTGATCTTGGATATTTCTTTTAAACTGCGGCGCGTGAAGTGACTGTGCGTCTCCTGCCACGTGGTGGCATTTGACGCAAATTGTGCCTAAAGCCCCTGAATAGATTTTGTTCAGGAGCTTCAAGCGTGCCCAGTGTTTCGTAATTTTTTTTTTTGTTCTACAACACGAGTGGGTGCAGAAAGGGGCCACTTTTTCGTGCGCGTCTCTAGGGCAGTTGTTCAATTGAAAGAAAATGTAGGAGCGTTGCGTGATAGAAAACACGCTGAAGCTCCTCCGAGATCTGCGTATCGCCAGCAGTAAATGGTGTATATAAATAGCTCGCCGTAATTACGCCGGTGCATGCATGGCGCGTGGCTGAGCTGTCTAACGCAGCGTGCTGCGGAGCAACGGGTCGCTGGTTCGAATCCCCGATCGGGTGCTTCGGAATTTTTTTCTTCTGATTTACTTTTGTTTTGTTTTTTATATATATACATACATATACATATCCGGGACATAACGGTGACGGCAACGGCAAAAATCCGGCTAAAGTGTCCATATAATTGTTATCACAATAAAATCCGTGGTTCACCAAACATCTTCGACAGCTTCGTAACAAAACGAAACGCTTGTATTAAGCCGCAGAATACAGCAAAATTGAAATACGAAACGCGCGTGGCAATAATCATGGTAAGTACTGACTTCACTACATCATATGTGTGCACTCTGCTTATGTGTGCTAAACATCAGCGGGCTGTGTTAAAACCCAAAAGATTTGAAATCGCAGAAAGCAAGGCTATTTTCGTCCTAAGTTTATTCTGTTGTTAATAACCTAGTGAAAAGAAGTACCCGTCGGAAAAAAAATGGCGACATTTATTCTTATTTCAATAAAAACCTATACGTTTATAGTGAACACGAAAAATATATACTCCCGAGTACACATTAGAGATTAGCGTGAACTGGCTAATTGAGCATGTAAGGATACACGTAACATTAATAGCTCAACGTAGATTAAGAACACCTGAAGGATTTTACGGGTGGCGCGCTGATGCTCTCGGAGAGGAACACGGAGGCAGCGACAAGAGAGTGAGACTGCCGAAATCACCATCATGGCCGAACCGGGGCGAGCCCTCCTAGCGTGAACGTTGTTGCTGTTGTTCCCTCACATATGGCTCGTACCCACATTTGGTGATTGGTCCGGAATTGCTGGTATCAACGCGCTCCCGGGAGGTCATTTTTTCTTTTTCCAAGTCAGTACACCATAGTGCCCTTTCCCCGCGGCGGAAGGGAAGGTGGTGGTTATGGTTCTCCCTTGCTGGCGAGCTGGAACAGCGCTATCTCCTCAACTTGGGGTAGTATGGTTGCGTAGGGATGTTGGCTGTCGTCTTGACAGAGCAGTTGTGGGCACGGTACACGCAGCAAGGTGAGTGTGGCCTACACTGTGTCCGGGGTATACTCGTACTCCTGGTGGCCAGGCTGACCATGGTAGCGGGAAGGCGTGCACTATATAGGGCTCCATGTTGGTGGGTGCGGCGGTGTAACTCGGGTACTCCGCAGATAGAGGACATAATACAGGCCTCCTCTGATCTTTAAGTCGGTCGTGGCTCAGTTGTATAGCATGTTGGTGATTAGGTGTTCTCAGAATGGCTCCGGAATAATGTTAGGCACGTAAGCAACACCTGTAGCCTGATACATAGCTTCAAGTCCTCTGACATTTTAAACAATGCTAGTACTCCGTCGACCTAGGCATCCACAAAGGCAGCACGCACTCGTGGGTTCTCCGAAAGTCACCAAAACCTATCATAGGCACCTCCACAATGCGTGTGCTCTCACGGAAAATTTCGTGGGGGTCTTCCCAACAAAAGGCTCTGGGCACGCTGATCTAGGCGATGTCGAGAAAGAGCTCTATAACAAATTCTTGGGCACTCGGTTTTGTTTGGCAGAGTGACTGACCATCGTATCCAGGTCAATCGTCAGTTATCTGCCTCGGCCACTCCACTCCAAGGATTTCGTGCTGTAATAACAATATAATTGTTATCCGTGGCAACGAGGCAGCGGACACCATGGCTCGAGGACTCACAAGCCGAGTCACCAGCGTGCCGCGGGTGAGGCTGGGACGAGACCGGATGGTTAGCTACAGGGGGGATTATTGACCACTACAGACTGGGCAGGGCCCGCCTTCACCCCGCGCATCACTCAATAAGCCGCAGGCGGTGGCATGGCGCCTCCTCCAAACCAATACGTATCCAACCCCTGTGGTGCATAATCACTTTATTCAGAACAGTATTCGGCCAAATGTAACTTTTGTCAGGCGTGGGTGGTCCTAGTTCATATTAGTTGGGCATGCCCACAGGTGCCCCGACAGGGCCGAAAAATCCACAATGGGAGGCAGTGTGAGATCTTGTTGCTCAGCACGGCCCCGGAGGACCAGCTCTTGGCCGTTCAGCAGGCCGAGGATGCCGCCAGAGCACAAGCGCTTCAGGCCGCCATCGAGGCGGGGGTTGCCCTCCCCTCCCCACCAATCTGCCGCGTATGAAATAAAAGTCATTTCTATCTCTCTCTCTCTCGAGTTTTAGGTCAAAAGACCACGATATGATTAAGCGAGACGCCGTAATGGAGGGCTTCGGATATTTCGACCACCTGGGGTATTTCAATGTGACCTAAATTCACAAGCCTCCAGCATTTTGCCTTCATCGCAACGCGGCGGTCACGGCCAAGATTCGATCCCACGATCTGTGGGTCTGTAGTCGAGCACCGTAACCACTAGACCACCGCGGCGTGTGGCAGCCGTAAATTGGCTCGTCTTGGTCTCGAACAATCCTGTACCGTGACACCAGGCTGCAATTACAGCCTGGAAAAGAAATACTAAATAGCTGCGATAGAAACATAGGCACTTAATAACACAAGTTCCACGCAGACATCGCGCATTCGAAAAACTATTGTGCTTAGAAATTAATGTGGAACAACATACTTTCCGGTAGCACCTGGTCTTTTTTACCTACACTGGTCGGACATAGTATTTTCTAAAACGCTTGGCCGCCTTGATCACGGTCTGGGAGCAGACTCCACCCACCAGGATCCCCCCACTCCTCCATCAAAGCCACACGTTGCGTCTGATCTAGTGGGTAGCTGTCTTGTAGAGCCGAGGAGTGACTCTTGAAGCTGTCTACGACACACCAATTTGGGGCGAACCGCATCCGGACATCGATTTGGTTTAACAACTCGCCAAGGTAAAGAAAGTGAGCGTCTCTGATGATCGCGGTGTAGGCCTTGCCCTGGGGAATGAGTGCAGCGAAGGCTGTCGTCATCATGGCGGCTGGGTAATTGCGTACCATTTTAATCATTTCGGAATGCGGAACGGGCAGATGATCCTTAAAGTACATGGCCACCATGACAGTGACTGTGGCGAATGTCAGACTCACCCTCGCCACCGACAGAACATTTCTGGGCTGCATACCAGAGCGCAGCCCGTACGTGGTGATCAGCTTGTCGAGCATGGCCTTGTCCGCACGCGAAACAGTTGCCCGCATCGAGCGAAGGTTAGTGCCACGGGTGAGGTAGACGACCGCGATTACCACTACGTCGTAAGTACACAGCGTGGCTCGGTCGCTTTCGTTCACCATGGCGTTGAAGGTCGTGACGCACTCGCGAGCATCGAAGCCTTCGTATCCGTAGAGGCTGTCGGCCGCTGAAGTCTGCTCTGTCTCTCGATCGAAATCGAACTTGCCCCCGGAAACCAGGTCATGCAGCTCTTCCATGATTCGTCGAAATGTTTCCGTGCCCCTAAAGTCTTGACGAGAGTTAGATGGCTGGCGACCCGGTCCTGCAGAGAGAGAACGTTCGCTCGTTACGTGAAAGTGTACCGTACTCCAGTCAGATGGAACTTTAGAAAACAGCGACGTTTCCTCCTCAAGGAAGGATGAATTTGAGCCTGCACCAGTGGGTCTCAAATGACTCTAGAATGACGTCATAAGCCGGACGACAGTGACTGTACCGTCCGGCACTATCTCTTTAGTTGTGGAGCCAGTTCTCTCTCGCACAACGGAATAGCTAGGCGGGCTAGTTGGTATGCATCTCGGTGTAAAACTTTGAGCGCAAATAAACGACACACCACCAAGAAGGGAAACTTCGGTGTTCTGGGCGGGGCCTCTCTTGGCTTCTTAAGAGCCCTAAACCACCAGCAGACGCTCGCGTGCTCCTCTCCATGCCTTTCCGCTACACCCAGCTGCCCCTCTGACGTCACCTGTGCCATTAGGGCATGTTGCGAGCAATAAACGCTGTAGAGAGGGTGAACAAGATCCTTCTATTTGTCTGCTAGCAGGTGCGCGCACCCCCTGCTCTTTCTCACGATGAAAAATAGCGTGAAAAAATTGTGGGACAAGACGAAGAAAACTACAGGAGAAGTGCATTGCTTGTCTTGTCCTCCGTTTTTTATTGCGATAGCAATTATATGGACACTCTCGGCTGGTTTTCGCCGTCGGCGTCATGTCCCGTGTATGTATATCTATATATTTATAAAAACTACGAAGAAAAATAATTCAGTAAAATGTTTCCGACGCGCGGCATCGTACGAGGGACCTCTCGCTCGGCAGCGCGCGGCGCTAACCGCTGAGCCACGAAAGCGCACATCCTTCAGCGCTCAAGCGGCGAGCAATTTACATACAGCGAGTTTGCAGCGTGTTTTCAGCATTACCAGCGAGATGGCGCAAAGGGCGCGCTCGGCAGCATTAGCTCGGCGCCCCACCT
>JALIZH010016748.1:0-61518 GCA_030522465.1 Rhipicephalus appendiculatus
AACGACGCCGACACCGACGCCGACGCCGGAATTTCTGCGAAACGAGCTCTTTAACGCTATCGCATTAAAACTTTATTAAGGTCTTGCAAGGCGTGTTAGCCTGCAGCGGGTGACTCTCACGTAGGGACCGTCAGGCCTAGCTTGTCGGCCACTCCGCAGGCCTGCTGAAGGGCCCAATGTTGGTCGGCGGAGTCTGAGGAGCGCCCCGGTATCCATCGCTTTTAACAACGAAGCTCTTGTAGCTTGCCGTAGTTCGTGCGGTGTCACCAGAAAAAAACATCATGACGAACAGGCACGCGCTCTTTTCTCCCTCTTCTTCATCGTCGTCGTCTGCTTCATCTGCTGCTTCGCTCCCAAAACACAAGCGCCGACTTCTCCGGCGTGGGATGCAATAACCCTGATGGGCGAGACGACGAGTACAGAGAAAGAAAGAACGAAGGAAAGAGAAGTAAAGACAGAGAAAGACAAATTCAAGGGGAAAAGTTCCTTCGTAACGCGAAATTAGAACCCGCGCACACAACGTCTGAAGGCGAGTAGCTAGCAGAGTACAAGAAACAAGGGGGTCGGAGAGAAATGGGAGGGAGAGGAAGACATGTGAGGGCGAGGGAGAAAAAAGGAGAGGGAAGGTGAGTAAAGATACCAAAGAAAGAAAAAGAAAGAAAGAAGCACAGATAACGAAAAACAGAAACAATTAAAAGCCAGAGTTTCGCCGCAAGGCGAAGTCAATGAATGCGGTAGCAACAAATTGGAATGTCAAGCGAAGAATGGCAAGCAGATCGAAAAGTGCCGCGCGCTACTCACGCGCACATGACGCACGAAAACAACACACACAGGACGATAGCGAACTAAGAACGTTCACAGCTCGACACTTCACGCGCTGCTAAAAAAAACGACGCACGAAACGTACTCACAGGTACAGACGAGCGCGAACTAACAAGTGTCACAGTAGTTACTTCGCCGTGTTTGGAAAAACGCACTCTTTTCGCAAACGGGGACTCTGCAGCGAGCGAAGTGACCTTCGTGCGCTCGGTAACTACAACGCAAGCGTTCCAATGAAAGCCCAAGACGTACAATGCTCCCCCCACCGCGAGATAAGCGCGCGCGCGCCCGGGCGTCTACTCCCTGCGGGGCAAAGTACGCGTGGGAGACGAGCGCATGAGCGCGCGCGTCGGGACGAGCGGGCTCATGCCGAACGCGCCCTTTGCGCCATCGCGCCATCTCGCTGGTAATGCTGAGAACACGCTGATATTTCCCCCGAGATCGGCGTACCAGATCGCCAGTGGTAAGTGGTGTATATAAATAGCTAAATAGCTCGCTGTTTGCAAGTTGAAGGACGTGCGCTTTCGAGGCTCAGCGGTTATCGCTGTGCGCTGCGGAGCGAGAGGTCCCTCGTTCGATGCCGCGCGTCGGAAACATTTTTCTGAATTATTTTTATTGTGGCTTTTATAAATATATAGATACATATAGATATACGGGACATGACGGTGACGCCAACGCCCACACCGACGGCAAAAAGTCCATATAATTGCTATCACAATAAAAGATGGAGACAAATAATTAACAAAATCAAAGAAAATGATGCAGATAGCGAAAGAAAGAGATAGAAAGAAGCGAGAAATACAGATAGAGAGAGAATGGTATGGAATATTGAGATAGAAAGACCGAGAAAGAGAATGAAATGCAGAGGGAAAGAAATAGGAAAGTCAGGGTGAAGATAAGGGGAACGCCAGGAGCTGCGCTGCTACATCAGTCTTTAGGCCACTGGTGCGGATCTGCCCTATTTCTTTGCAATAGCGGAGAGAAGGTAGCCCGGCCTCGGTGTGGGTACTCAGATTTCGAGAAGGCGGCGCTTCCTTTCCACTGACTTACTTTCAATACTTTACTGCAACGACGCTGCGCCAAGCTCTCTTTCAGGCTTGAAGAAATAAGTGTCTTTCTTATACTCAAATCACTGGGGCTTTCACCATTACCACTACGTTTGTGGAAGTGTTAGCTCCAGTGGCATTCTCTGTTCAACGATTCTAGTTCTAGCACGCTAACCCCTTTAACGTGGAGATCTTATAGAAAACTGTCAGGAGTGTGTCTGTGACATATTACTTTTAATTTAATAAATTTCGAGAGTCCCGAATAAAGCGTACAAGCGGCGGTTGAATTTGCTGTATTTTTTCAATGCAGTTTCAGTCTATCAGTTAAGGTGCACTTCAATTGGATGAATTAATATAGTAACCGATTGTACGTATAATTCTTTATTTATATGTTTCTTGAAGCGAATAAATGAATTAAGGTCGAGTATTAGCAGAAAGAACACCATGAAAACGTCTTCTAAAAAGGTTACTAACCTATTTTATGCTTTAATGCTCATTGTACAGGCTTCCTGCTCGCCGATGCTGGTTATGATGTGTGGCTCGGCAACTTGCGCGGCAATGTGTACACCAGTCACGTGAAGTACACTAAGTCTCATCGAAAGTTCTGGCGATTCAGGTAGGGCCAGAATCTGCACCTATCATTGGGCCGTGCATTTAACGAATGTATCAATAAGAAAACAGAGCTCTCGTTGTGACAAAAGCAAAGGGAAAACGTCGCTAAGCCTGATTCATCGTATTGCCTTCACTGGACCTAGTTTCAAACAGAAGTACATGAAAGAGCTACAGCTGCAAAAAGACAGCGAAAGTTTGAACAGTTTTTTACGCAATCCTCTGCACTCTATTTCATAAGCAGGCGCTTCTATAAAATTAGCCAAGGTACTCTCTGTTTCTCCTATTTGTTGATCGAACCAAAGGAAGGATGCCATGCTGGCTTGACTGAAACGTACACATTAGGTTTATAGAGACGCTTGTGTGAATACGTGTAATCCTACGTTCAAGAAAGTAAAGGCCAATCGTTACTCTTTTTATTGAGTTCTCACCAGCCACATATACAGAGGGCCCAAGCTAACATTAGCCAGAGTTGAAAAATATGACAGTGTGACCAATTCCATGTTGTTTACTATTGCAGGAAGTAAGTCGCACTATTGTTTGTGTTCTGCTTTGTTGCTTAATTAGGCAAGGTTAACTCCTAATCCTAGAGCTACAAAATAGGGCAGAAAAGTTTAATGAGATAGTTGTCGATCGGTTTGCAACGCGTCCGACTGGAGAGTTTGTAATTTTCTATCTGTTAAGTGTTACTGCTTGTCAGCTTACAGCAGATGCACTCGAAATAGGAAAAATATACGACGTGACATGTCCCGTTTGTGCGCTGTAGTTGCAATACTCCCCAACTATTCGGTTGGATACGTCTGTAGCATTCGGCCATGAGTGCCCCAACTTACGAAGCGACAAGAGAGCTATGATGGTGGCGGCTGTGTGGTATAGAACCTGTTGCTTGTGGCAGCACAGGCGATATGCACTGACACCAACCACCGCAAGCGAAGCATATAGTTTCTACACGCAACTCTCTTTGGATACAATCATACTCTTATCGCGCGATTGTCGACTAGAAAGTACAGGGGGGGTCAAAAGTTCGCAGGCCACTATCCCATGTATTCCTAAGGGAGCGTGGCCCGCGAACTTTTGACCAGCACTGTACATAACCATAGGCGCGCGCAGGGTTCCCTTTCAGGGGAGGGGGGGCGAAGGTTCGTCACAGCGCCCCCCTTTCCTATTAGGTCAATGTATGGGGCAGTCTTTGCGTCCCCCCTCTCCATATCAAGTCAATATATGGAGAAGACTTGACGCCCCCCTCTTAGGCGACTAGGGGGGGCAGCCCCCCCCCCTGCCCTCCTCGTGCGCACGCCTAAGTACATAATAGTATTCAAAGGGAGTTAACTTGTATCTTTCAAAATAGTTATATATGTGCAAGTGAGGACAGAACTAATAGTGCAACAGGCGCTCTTTTCCTTTTGTTAATGGGTACTGCAACACATGCACACCTACATACATCCCAGAGAAAAAAATAATTCCGTGCCCTTTAACTTCGTTTTTTTTCCTTCTAGTTTTGATGAAATGATACAGTATGACACCCCTACAATGATTGACACTGTGCTTCATCTGACAAACAGTACGAAGCTGCTATACATAGGCTTCTCCCAGGGTACCCAAGTTCTGTTTGGTCTCCTCGCAGAGCAACCGGATTACCAACGAAAGGTAATGCTCAGGATGAAGAGCACGCTGTACATGCGGCTCCACATCGAGTTCCCAACAAGTTATGCCGGTGGTGCTGAATTTTCACATGGATGTTGTCCAGGTTAAATAAGTGTGAACGGCCCACTGGACGCGTATTCGTGACCCATAGACATACGTGACACACGGGCGCATATTCGTGATGTGTGTGCGCGTAACCACCATCGGGGACTAATGCAAGAAATACATTTCACCCTACCACTGCTGGTGCGAGTAGTGCGCACGCTAGTAGTGGCGTCGTTAGGCAACTATGAAAAACCAGTTCTCATATTTTCATGTTTTATAGATACGTCAATGCGTACACATGTTTACTGAGAACTGCATCGATCCAGCCACGTAGCGTTCTGCTCATTTTAAAAGTGTCAGATAGAAAACTGCTTGATGCATGCTTTGCATATGATTGATTCCCACGGTATGTGAGATGTGCCGAATTTTTCGCTCTTACTGACTTCCGATCAGATCATTTGCCCTTCTGCATACCTAAGAAACTAAGACACAGTCAGTGCCTCGAAGCTCACTCTGTCACTGTATCTTTTGCAAAAGTAAATATGTTAAGCAATCGTTCGTAGTACAAATTATGAAGGACTGGAAGCCTTTGCTGAGACCAACTGATTGTGTTTATCTTTGTGTAGGTGTTTGTTACTCCAGCGTACTTGAAGCTTACTAATATCGACCCCGGTACAAACAGGTAGGCAGGCCCAGGGGAGAACACGTAATTTATAGGTCGATGTTTATACCGTACTCACACTACTATATGGTGGTATCTAGCTTAACAACGCTACATTATGGTGTAGTGGGAATTTGAGTGCCTCCACGCTTTGATAGCTCATATACGGTAAGCACCCAGAGAACTTTATCCGGCTCCCATTGGCTAGCGCCTAACTTATGAAAAGCAAAGTCGCAGTTTCACCGCAATCGAAGCGATTATCTCGATAGCAAGAATTGCAATTTTATGCAACGTAAAGCTAGTCGGATGCTGGTCGTACTTCGTAGTAAGTGCTTGGTAAGTTTGGATGCTACATTAGTTGTCATATCACCTGGTGTAACTGAGCAAAACGTTGGTGTAAGGAAACGTGGTGGTTTAAGCGGGGTAAACGGCCTTCGTGCTTAACGCTTCAACGCAAACAGCTATACACCCCACCACACACTACCGAGGGTTTGTCGCATGGCCGTCCACTGTAACTTCAACTATTTTGAAACTATACAGCGATGTACATTATAGTGGGGCTCAAAAAAAAAAATAAGCCCTTCCCGTACCGCTATCACGAGATCTGGAAAAAAAATAAATAAAAATAAAAAATAAAAATCACAGCATATCCACGGAGTGAATGATGATGAGTGGGCGAAGCTCTGGAGGTTCATCGGTAAACCGTGAATCTTCCGTGAATTTTCGTCCAGTACATCATCAAAGACGTGACAAACACTGTGTGTGTATATATACAAGAAATTTCATTTATTCGTAAATGGTAGCTAGACGTGGCTTCCGGTCCCCCCTTCATGATAACGGTTTATGGTCGGTGAAGTGGAGGGATAGGGGTTCTTATATGGCTCCGTAGAGGATTCCTAGAGGGGAGAGAGGGGGTGAGCGTAGAGGAGAGAGGGGAGGAGAGGACGCACATCCGCTGTGGGGATGTGGAACGCGGACGCCGCTCCGTAGAGTAGAGGATTCCTAGAGGAGAGAAAGGGGGGTGAGCGTAGGAGAGGAGAGAGAGGGGACGCGCGCGCCGCTCCGTACAGTAGAGGATTGCTAGAGGAGAGAAAGGGGGTGAGCGTTGGAGAGGAGAGAGAGGTGGAGGGGAGTAGGACGCGGGCGCCGCTCCGTACAGTAGAGGATTCCTAGAGGAGAGAAAGGGGGTGAGCGTTGGAGGGGAGAGAGAGGGGGGAGGGGACGCGCATGCGCTGTGGGGTTGTGGGACGTGGGGGAAGGAGGGATGGACTAAGCCCCCTCAAGCACATCCAAGCAAGATCAAGGAATGGAGTCAACTGGGCGACAGACACCACCTGCCTAGCCATTGCTAAGCTGCCCCTCTATGCTCTCGGCCATGACTCTAGTGACTGTAATGGTGGTGGACGGCCTTATTGTACTACAGTGTTCTGCTTGACATAGATGGCCACACCGCCTGCGGGACGCTCTGCTTCCTCGGTACACACGATGGGAACTAGAGGTGGTCTGGAACGCGCTTATTCTTCATGGTCATCAGCGTCATCGTCATTATTATCACGAGATACTGCCGGTTACGCCTGACGCGGGACAAGGTTAGACTAAGAGGAGCTTGGCCCCTAAAAAATTACACCATCTCCCGCTAAAGGGAACCATGTATAGATGCGAAGCAGCGGGCGCTAACGCTTACACTGGCAGCGGCGTTGACGCTGGCGCTCATCGCAGCGTTGCGCAGGAGAGAAAACTGGGGAGGCACAAATCACGCAGTGATGGAGCGGTGTTTCCTACTGGAACATGCCAATCGCTGCTAATGGGCAATGAGAGACAGAAGACTCTGACTGGGCACAGAGACCCGCAGTCCGCTTTTAGTTAACGCGCACGCTGCGAATTTTTATCGTTCGACAAAGCACAGGAGAAATCTCCCACCGGCACCACCTTGCAGGTCAAGATCCAGTGCCATATATACGGGGTCGCCAGTGAACGGTTGTGCAGCGCGAGCAGTCGGTTTTAAATGCGAAGCATTTCTTAGCGAACTTCGGCGACTTTGAGCGTATCTATCTATCTATCTAGCCGCCTACGACTTTGTGCTCTCCTGGCCATATCGTTAATGGGATTTATACCAAATTTGGTATGGCATAACATGACTGTATGAAAAACATGAATGACTGGTCATATCATGAAAATCATGAATAATTTGTCATGAAAAGTATGATTTAGATGCCATGGCCATAATGCTCCTGAGGCCGTTTTCTTAATTTGATATATCCAAAAATTGGTACGATGACACATTTCTGCATGACCAACATAAATGATAGGTGGTAATAAGAAACTCATGATCTGCATGTCGCGTACAACATGATTTACATGCCACACTCATGGCGCGCTGACGGCCGTTTCGCTAGCTTGATATACAGCAAATATGGTATTGCGTGACGTGACTGTATGACAGACATAAATGCCAAGTAGTAATATGGAAATCATGACATGTCATGTGCAACATGACTTGCATGCCACACTCATGACACTCTCGTGGCCGTTTTGCCCAGCTTGATATACACGAACTATTTAAGGCGAAAGCCTTTAATGTCTCATGCTCACGTCCGCCCGTCTGGTCGTCCGTCCGTCCCTCCAGCAGTGCCCTAGGCACGGCGCCAATTGGGCACCGGGGCGCGCAAACGGACGCCGGTCGCGTTGGACTCAACAACGTTCGCGCTCTCCTTGCGTGGCGTCGCTGTGCCCAGCATGTCCAATTATGCAAGGAGGGAGACGCGCGCATCACGTTCCATTCTGACCGACTCCCCGTCTCAGTGGGCACAAGCGTTCGAGGAACACACTTCGTAATTGACAAAGTGTCTGTCAATTTAAACGCTGGAACGCGGATGGCGTCTGGATGATGCGCAAAGAGCGGGAATACGAACGCATGCGAAACGGGGGCAGATTTGGTATTGAGTGACACACCAAATTTAGTATTGAGTGACATGACTGTATGACGAACATAAGTGGCAGGTGGTAACATGAGAATCTTGGCATGCATGTCATCTACAATGCCATTTGCATGCCACCCTCATGGTGCGCTTGCGTCCAGTTCGCTAGCTTGATATACGCCAAAATTTGTATTGCGCGACGTGACTGCATGACGAACACAAATGACAGGTCCTAACATGTAAATAATGACATGCATATTATGTACAGCATGATTTGCTCCTTTGCTGGCTGCTTCGCATTATATCGATTCCCACAGTGCGTGGGATCTGCCGGTTTTTTTTTCAACCAAGAAACTCGCTAGCAGACGCTGCCTGCGTCGGCGTCGCGAGGCGAGAGAGGGGGGAGCGTAAGAGAGGAGATAGAGGGGGGGACGCGCATGCGCAGTGGGAGTGTGGACGCCGCGGGCAGGAATGCCTAGAGAACAGAGGGGGGAGCGTAGGAGAGGAAGGGGGGGACGCGCATGCGCAGTGGGAGTGTGGACGCCGCGGGCAGGGATGCCTATAGAGGAGAGAGGGGGGGGATCGTAGGAGGGGAGAGAGGAGGGGAGGCGCATGCGCAGTGAGGGTGTGGTCGCCGCGGGGAGGGATGCCTAGAGGAGAGAGAGGGGGAGAGGAGGTTTCTTACTTCTATTTTTAAAGGGTTTGCGCATGCGCAGTAAGGGTGGTCACGCCGCACACCACCACCACCACCACCATCAGATTAAGCTTCGCCATAAGATGCTTCACATCTAAAATGCAGATACTGAAAAGATGACTACTCTCAGACAGCCACGGTCCAGAGAGCGGGCCAGGAAATCAAGGGGCATTTATTCATTCTTTTCTCTCGTATACCTTGTATGCCGTTCCTGGTAGTTCGTTAATTTCCCGAAGTTTCTGCTTGTATATAATATATGTAAAGGAAGGTCTCTCAGAGATTTAAACTGACGACGCTATTGTTTGTTTGCAGTAATTCTTTTCTGTGGTTCGACATCCTACCTTCTTTCTTTGAAGCTGTGCCCTTTATTGGATAGCAAGTATATGGACACTCTCGGCAGATTTTTGCCGTCGCCGTGATGCCCCGGATATGTATATGTATGGATTCAAACGAAAGTTTTTTAATGGCAGGCGTCGCGACAACTGGACACGGTTTTTTCTACTACAAGGGCTAACAGAAGTACGGGCAGCGATCGCTTGTCGTAGTCTTTGTCTTCTCTCTTGGTCAAGTCACATGTCCACTACCTTCATTACAATCACTCCCGGGCAATAAGGGAGCCATCCTGGTGATCTAAGGGCAAGAGCACACAGGGGGATCATGGTACTTCTTGAGCCTGGAAACGTGCACAATTTCTTTCTTGTCCACGGCGACGCTTGTCCGAAGACGTGTTGAGCGGCTCCACGAGGTAACTGATGGCAGACATTTGTTTCAGTACCCGATAAGGGCCGTGGTACTTCAAAAATCGCTTGTGCGACAGTCCCGCAGGAGTAGATGGAACCCACAACCATACCAGTGTGCCTGGAGCAAAGTATGTAGCAGTAATCGATTCATCGCGGCGATGTTTCTGACGACTTTGGTCGTGCGAGGTGAATGAACGAGCAAGCTGGCGACATTCCGGCTGTTCGTAAAACCGTTGTGATCTCTGAAAAGTGAGGCGGGTACGGAATAATTGTGTCCATTATGGATGAAGTGGTGCTTTGTGTTGCAGTGTTGTAGGCATACGTGACGAAAGGTAGTATGCTGTCCCAATTGGTGTGTTCAGATGAGGCGCACATGGACAGCATATCGCCAAGTGTGCGATTGAAACGCTCCGTCATCCCATTAGTTTGGGGATGATAGGCTGTATAGGCTGTGGTGTGAAGCACCCATCTCAAGCAATTGAGTGTGCCACGGGTGTTGTTTATCGAATCCCCCTGTCATGCGGCGCCGCATACATAGGCCAGACAGGAAGGTGTGTAAATGTTAGGATAAGAGAACATGATTGGGGTGTACGTAGCAATAGCCTATCGCATATGGCTGCGCATTGTCAGCAGTGTGGATGTAAACCCCAGTTCAGTGAAACTCGCATAGTGTCACGGCATCATAACCAGACAACTCGAGAGATTATCGAGGCTTGGCACATACAAAAAGAAAAAGAATCATGCATCAGCTTCCCGTCTGTAGCTTTGCAGAACACAGAAATCTTATACTTGAATGGGTAGAGATATTGTAGTTTTTTTTGTTTTTGTATTTTTTTGTTTGTTCATACCGGTTTTCATACGTTTATGTACGGGTTTGTTATCTGTGTGAAGCCACGCTTGGGTATATATTTATGGTCTGCGCATGGGAATAAAAGTGCAGCTGAGAGTCGGCGCTTGTGTTTCGTGTCCTCTTTTTTCGTGTGCATTCGTCTTCCCGTGTGGCGCCGTTTCAGTAGTGTGATTGCCAGGGTAGTACGGTTTATGAGGTGACACTCCTTCAGCAAGGCTGTAATAGCACCGGATAGAAAAACTAGCCCGCGGTCGCTAAGTGATTCTCGAGGCGCTCCATGTCTTAAGACGATGTTTCGAAGTATGAAGCTAGCCACGTCTTTTGCGGGAGCAGAAATTAGCGCCGATGTTTCAGCATACCACCTCAGGTGATTGATGGCCACTATAAACCAGTGGTTGCCGCTTGGAGTGTAGCGAATCGGACCGTATAAGTTGATTCCGACGCTCTCGAAAGGTCGGGCGGGACACGGTAGAGGTTGCAACGTACCGGCGATATGTTGAGGTGGCGTCTTGCGTGGTTGGCACGTAGGGCACGGCCGGCTTTACTGGCGTACGAAACGGTACATACTGCGCGAGTAGTACCGAAGCTGAAGGCGTGTGAATGTCTTTAAGACACCAGCGTGGCCGCATTGGGGGTCATCGTGAACGATGGCGCAGATGTCGGAGTGGAGGTGTCGAGAAATAGCAAGCAGCCACTTTCGGCCGACCAGGTTGTAGCTGCGGCGGTAGAGCAGGTTATCCCAAATAGCGAAGTGTTGGGCTTGGCGCCGAAGCGCCCGAGAGACAGGAGAGGGCGTCTAGTTCGAGAGGACCTCCAGAAGAGAAGTGATCCAGGGGCAGTAACGCTTTCAATTGGGCCAGTTGGTGCAATCTTGTAACTTGATTCATGGCTGCGCTAAAAACACGCCCGTCGTGTGTACGTCTCTTCTGTTGTCCGTGTTTTTAGCGCAGCCATGAATCAAGTTACATGATCCAGGGGTTTCTGCGTTGCACGGAAGGCATGTCGGAAATGTTGATGGCAAAGGCGCCACCCACGGAAATAGACGAGCAGAGGGGCTCAGCAAGGAAAGGTGAGCGGGATAGGGCATCCGCATCAGAATGCTTCCGGCCAGAACGGTAAACAGCATTGATGATGAATTCTTGCAGGCGCAATGCCCAGCGAGCGAGCCGACCATTCGGATCTTTTAGTGAAGATAGCCAGGATAGCGCATGATGATCGGCAACAATATCCAAATGGACGTCCATACAGGTGCGCGCGCAATTTTCCAATCGTCCATATAACGGCCGAGCCACTCTTTTTCTGTGACTGAGTAGTTCTTCTCAGCTTTCGTGGGCTTGCGGCTGGCGTAAGCAAAGACGTACTCTTCAAAACCACCTTTGCGTTGGCCAAGTATGGCACCAAGCTCAACGCCACAAGTGTCACTATGAAGCTCTGTTCGTGCTGACGGATCGAAATGTCGCCGTATTGGCGGGGCAGTGAGAATGCGTCGAAGTTCTTGAAGTACATCATCGCACGCCTGAGACCAGGCTGATAGATCAAAACTGCCGGCGAGAAGGTTGGTCAAGGGTGCCATAACTGAAGCGAAATCACTGATGAAGCGTCCAAAATAGGAACATAAACACATGAAGCTTCGAAGCTCTTTGATGGTGGTCGGTTTCGGGAACGCGGCAACGGCACTAAGTTTCGCAGGGTCCGGAAGGATACCGTTTTTTGAAACTTCATGGCCGAGGATGGTAAGCTTCCGAGCAGCGAAGTGGCATTTCTTCAAATTAAGTTGAAGACCCGCCATGGAGATGTACGTCAGGACTTGCTCGAGGCACAAAAAGGCACCAAGAAATAAATTAGAAGAAAAAATGCCATGACACTCCACCGAGGATTCGAACCAGCGGCCCCTCGCTCCACAGCGCGCTGCGCTATACTACTCAGCTACACGCCATGCATGCTCATGCTATAATAACGGCAAGCTATAATTTACAGACACCATTTACCACTGGTGGTATGCAGATCTCGCAGAAGCTTGACCATGCTTTCTATCACGCAACGATCCTACATTTAACTCTCTATTTCAAAACTGCCCTTTCGATGCACACGAAAAAGGTACCACTTTCTGTACCCACTTCGTGATGTGAAACAAAAAAAAAAGAAAAAAGAACACCACCCACACCTTGCGTCGAACGCCACCGCGTGGCAGGAGACCCAGGGGGGGGTCATTCTAAACTGTGACTTTTTCAAATATGTTCTGTTTTTATAATCCTGTTTTGGTGTGTCCCATTCATGAAGGATTTCCTTAAAATAATGGAGACATTTAGGTGGCAATAGAAATCAAGTACTTATCGTGTGCAGATTTTCTAATGAACAATAATTTCTATTTTAGGGGCCAAGCTCCCAAGGGTGTGGGTCTGTCCCTCCTCTGTAGTTGTCGTAGTAGGTAGGTAGGTAGATAGCCACGTATAGTGGAATGTACCCACTCCACGTGATAAAGATGACGATGACGCAGTATAGTGGAATGTACCCACTACACGTGATGTCGATGAAGTATAAGCGCGTTCCAGTATAGTGGAATGTACCCACTAAACGTGATAACGATGACGATGACGCTGATGACCATGAAGTATAAGCGCGTTCCAGACCACACATTCTCTTTCTGCCATGGATAAAAACGATCGAGCTTCACCCACTCATCATCATTCACTTCGTGGATATGGCGTGATTTTTTTTATTTATGTTTATATATTCGCAGCAAGCATACAGGCCCTCTGAGGGGGGTGCTAGGTCTTTGATAGAATGGCGAGTGTGCCTAAAGTACATCTCTTAGCACTCTTTTTTGACAAAGGCAGTGACAGTCAAAAAGGAAAAGTTGATACGACACGCCAAGGTGCGTTTGAATTAGAAATATCTGTTTTCGTATTAAGCTTTTGAGTTAACGCGCTGGCTCCATGAAAAGAAGTTCTGCCAAGATGCACGGAGGGCAAGGCCATCTGGTTGCATTAAAAGAAACCTAAACGCCTGTCACGTGACTGTGTCTGATTGGCAGACGCAAACGCGGCCCACGGAGCATTCTTCCTCGCCCTTTCATCTTTCAAGGAGTGTGTTTGTAGGCTAGTTCGTAAGATATCAAATTGAGAACTTAAAAGGTTGTTGGGAGTGAGACAGTTGAGTAGAAGTCAGGACGAAAGCAGACTAACTGGCTTGATGAAACTACACAACCTCCCCCCTTTGAACATTGCTCTTGCCCAAGAACAGTCATCAACGTGTGACCGTATTACACTCCCTCACCACTGCACCAGTGAACTGGCAGAGGAAATCATCAGTCAGTTAAACGTAGACCATGTCTCACGAAGTGCAAGCCGATGTTTGAACTGTCGAATGTCTTACACCAGGCTAAGAATCGAAGCCGCTTGTAAATTCGGAAGCTTCTTTGATAGCGATGCACGAAACAGATGGTGCATCAACGAGGTATCAGTGCATCATTTAAAGAAAAGTGACAGTTTCACCACAAGGGCGAATCAATGAATGCGATAGCAACAAATTGTAATGTTATACGAAGTGAAGCTGGCAGCTAATTCTTTTGGATCCGATCTCACGCAACTCTATAAAACGCTGGTTTAAGAGAATACGGCCGCTCCAGGACACTCTTCACACCACATTCTCTTCGCGTTGAGAGCGCAGCACGTAGAAGGGTATACCGGCCACCCGTTCTCGGCTGCCGAGATAGGGAGATAACGCGCGCGCCAGCGACGACGGCGCTCGGAAAATCGAAGGTCGCTCGAGGAACCCCCCCCCCCCTCTCGCGTCTTTTCACGCTCGCGAACGACGGGCGGGGCCGGTCGGTCGAACAGTTGGGGGGGATCTTATCGCACGCGCCTCGGAGCGACGGAGATGGGCCGGCTCGTTTTGATCTCCGCTTCAGCCGCGTTCATCGCTCCCGCTCGCGCGCTATGACCCGCTGGTAGAACGTACGATGCTCAGGGGGCTCTTATCAATTTGGACTTCATACTCGACATGACGGTGGCGGCGACGGCAACGGCGACGGCAAAAACCCGTCGAGACTGTCCATATAATTGCTATCGCAATAAAAAACTTGACGTTCTGGTGTAAAATATGGGTAGCGGGATGCCCGCGAGCCGTCTCCAGATCTCTATAATGGCACACGCAGGGCCATGCCCCTGCGATTGAAGTTCACAGTTCCTCAAAAACAGCGCAGCCCCTCCCCCCCTTCACTCGCTTCCCTCCATGCGCCTTCGGGTGACAGACACTCCTGGCGCGTTAGATCTCCGATTGAACCGTTACTGGCGGCAGCCCTCACATGCTTTCACTCATGCATAGACCACACGACGAAAATGGCAATGTTAACGATTTTGACTTTATAAGGAACGTGACGGCGTCGGCAAAGGTGCGCCTGAGTGCCTACATATTTGCTTCGTAAAGACAGACTTCAATATGTGTCTTGCGATGGATGTAAAATCTTGCAAAATTTATAACCCACGGAGTTTTAATTGACTCTGCGACAATTACAATACTTAGGTGAAATAGTTACACTTTCTTGCTATTGTTTATATCTTGGCGATTCTTTATTAAAACTGTCGCAGCATCCTCATAATCTCAAATCATATCTTTTGTATCCATTTGAACAAAATGTTTGTCGTGGTTGCAAATGCGTTATACTGCTGCTGCCTTTGTGACGCAATTTATTCCATCTTTGGACATTTCCCACTCACGCGCATTTTTTGTATGAGTGCTTCAGTATGTTTAACAATTGCACATTTGTGCTTACATGATTTTTATTCTCAGGTATGTTCGTTACCTAATGATGGAAATGGTTTTTCATTGCTTGTTTTTTAAATGTCCAGAGACGGCGTGTTATCTAATAAAAATTGGTATAGTAACTGGAGAACTTTTTTCACAGATAAGTCTTTTTGTTGCCATGGCACCCATCGCCTTATGTAGGACACCTGAAACAAATTTCTCATATGCTTGTTCCCTTCGCCGAGTTCGTACGGGTAAGTTGGCGAAACAACACTTTATTACTGAATAGTTTGCTGCTCAATGGAAATGACGTGTTTCGCACAACGGAATAAAGCGTTATTAATTTTACTCCATCACATAGATGGCCAAGAATGTCCTTTTTTTTAGTCTGTCTAGGGCCAATCGGGCATCCTACTTGGTAGTATGGACGACGCTCGCATCATGCAAGCGTTGCATTTGGCTGAAAATTGGTTTGTTTAAGCGGCAAGTCTGGCAGGACTGTCTAGGCAGGCAAGTAGGTAGGTAGGTAGGTAGGTAGGTAGGTAGGTAGCAGTGGCGTAGCCAATAGGGGGGGTGGGTTGGGGGGTTCAGACTCCCCCCCGAAAATTTTTCAATTTTTCTTGTGCATATATACACGCACACATACAAACGCACGCACGAACATGCATAAAGTATGGCTGACCCCCCCCCCCCGAAATAATTTCTGGCTACGCCCCTGGTAGCGAGGTAGGTAGGTAGCAGGCAGGTATGTAAGTAGGTAGGTAGGTAGCAGGCAGGTAGGTAGGTAGGTAAGTAGATAGGCAGGTAGGTAGGTAGGTAGGTAGGTAGGTAGGTAGGTAGGTAGGTAGGTAGGTAGGTAGGTAGGTAGGTAGGTAGGTAGGTAGGTAGGTAGGTAGGTAGGTAGGTAGGCAGGCAGGTAGGTAGGTAGGTAGGTAGGTAGGTAGGTAGGTAGGTAGGTAGGTAGGTAGGTAGGTAGGTAGGCAGGCAGGCAGGCAGGGAGGCAGGGAGGCAGGCAGGCAGGCAGGTAGGTTGGCAGGCAGGCAGGCAGGCAGGCGGGCAGGCAGGCAGGCGGGCAGGCAGGCAGGCAGGCAGGCAGGTCGACTTTGAGCACATGCTTTGGCAATGCGCCGCGTTACCTAGCGGCCTTCCATGCAGCCAAGCCAACTGGGAGCACGCACTCCAGAGCCCATCGCTCCATACATAAATATTGGCAATCTAGAGGGCACAAGGAAGGGCGGAACACAATGGTGCTCCTGCTCCTACTTCGACGCGCGCACCTGTTTCCGCAGGGCTTTGATAGGGGTCCCGTCGAAGCTTCTCAGAATGAAATAAAGTTGATTGTCTGTCGGCCTACCTGCCTGCCCCTAGGTTTTTAGTATTGCTAAGAAGTAATTGCGGCAATTCGATCCACGCCAATGTTCTTTATGTGTTACAACACTTTAAAAGAAAACACGAGTTGATTACTTAAGATCGCGCAGCCCAAGCTTGAGTCTTCTGTCGTGTAGCTTTCCCGACGCACAAAATCCTTCATCTCCTCCTGTATACTGTACATCTGCACAACAAAGACGAAAGTGGTAGTGCTGTGAGCTTCAAGGTCTAATTGTTTTGTGAGGATAATACCTTCAAAATGCTATCTGCAGTTTGTAGTGCAAATACAATATTACTTTTTAAACTCTAAATTCTTTTATCATGCCTGACTTCGAAGCATCGCAATGGGTAATATGCAAGCATAAGACTTTTGAGGTGAAACACTATAGTAGAAATTTGTGGAACATTACTTTAAGGGTCTACTCTTGTGCGATTAATTTAATATAGTAAGACAGAATGCATAGGGAAACATCTTATATTTTATTGCCATTTTTAAAGTGTACGTAAGTTAACATCAGTAATATTAACCAACAGCAGCTAGCATTAGCCAGTCCTACCCAACAGTCAGCCAACGTTGGCTAGCATCAATAATATGCGAGCTAATATGGCATGCTTCTGACAAACTGTAAACTTTCTTTACAAAATAATTTTTGCTGGCGCGCATATTTGTTCTTCTTTTTAAATTCGTATGATTTCTGGTATGTCGAACACTGCATAAGAAGATTGCTGAACATATTAATTCTGTCGCAATGCTAAAAACATGAGAAAGGCAGAGGGAAGAGAAAGGAGACAGAACTAATATGTTCAGTAAACTCAGGGACCAACTTGCCCAAGTACAAGTTCTTCTTGCATAACGAAGATTTTCTTCCCCCCCCCCCAAAAAAAAGTTGTTCCACTGGCACTTGGCCCATAAACATCTCTTGAAACACAGATTCACATCCATAAAATTTATCGCACGACGAATGCTTACATTCGCGTAAGTGTTATACCGAGTCAACGAGCCTAAACAACGAATTAAGGAAAATGGATTTAATGGTTTCATCGTCAGCATTTAACTTACATAAGGTAGAAATTGCTTGCGATTATTTGTGGAACAATGTCACTGAATGTAGTTGGCTGCCGAATTTATAACTGCCACTTCGCTACGCAGGGACGTCAAAGTAGCAGATGGCGGAACTTTTCGCTCATCGTGTAATAATGCAGTGTTTTCATTCCTTGCTACCTTGCAGGCTTTTATGTGGGTCTTCAATGGGGGATGCATTGCTGTTAACACTCCCTTATCAACAGCTGCTGCCATTGATATCTGTGGCAACTGGTTCACAGTCTCCATATGCTTATTTTTCGTCGAACTTTTCAATGGCATCGACTTGTATCAGCTGAACGTGGTAAGCACTTCATGACAAAGAGAAATCGCGTAGGTGGCACACACAAACGAGTTTACAGCCTTAAAGGGGTTTTACTGCGTTTGTAACGAACGTAGTGAAGTCTTAGAATAGAGAGATCGTCACGCCTCAAAGCACTCATATTATGAGGGCTTCCAATTGCCGAAACGCCTTTATAACAGGAAAAAAAATTAAAAATGGCTATTTACGAAACACGCATGAGCATCAGCTTCGAAGGATGAAGTATCGACAATCACCCACAGTCGTACAGACAAACATAGCAAAATAAAACACTATATAGACCGCTAGCTCTGCACAGTTATAGACTGATCCACTATACGCAGCCATAATATCTTTACACCGCCTACAGTGCCTGCTGGAATACTCTTCTTCAGCATAACAGAACAATAAACATTCACAGAACACCTGTGTCTGTCGTAGACCTGTAGGTAGAAGTAAAGCAGAGTTGAAGGGTGAACTTGTCGGCTGCTTGAACATGTTGTAGAGGAACAGCCCGAAAGAAAACATATGAGAAAGTTTCAAAATCAACCACACGTAGCGCTACGTGCAATTGCTCACGTGTTCTTTCTGTGCTCGTTTTTCTCCCTGTTCTCCTACAATATGGTTCCCCTAATGAGACAGACAGATATGTTGATGTATGCTCGCCTAAGTATCCAACATAATTTAATTTCAAAATTCCGATTTTCCGCCCATGCTTTGTCGGTGTATGACATAGGTATTTCGACAACTCATAACACTCTTAGGTCCTAAAAGGAGTTTTAGGCAATGCATGAACCCGTGCACAAGCCAGAAAGCTATTTGGAGGAGAGAAGCAGTTTTACAATACCATTTTTCGAAATTATTGCTTGGCGAAAAATGTAGCGCACCGTGCCGACTGCGACGATGGCTTCAGAAACCGACGAAATGACGGTAATGAGTGCCCGCAGTACGGAACGTTGGACTAGCGATATAGTTCGGTTGGCAAATTGTGCTTCGGCTATGAGAGCAAACAAGCATGACCGAGTAAATGTGTTTTCGCTTGCATAACCGGGCCTAGCCGAGCTAAGCCGCAGCCATTTTTTTATCTGAGCTGCTCACAGCAGCGTCAGCTTTCCGCTGCATTTTTTTCACAAAGCACGAAGAGTGGTTCCGGACCCCTTTAACATGTGACTTTGTTACATTTACATTCAGACGAGATTACATGTGTATGCGGCCCACAGCCCTTCGGGAACATCAGTAGACAACATCTACCATTTTGCACAGGTAACTTTTTGATATTGTGGATTCCTTAAGTCTGTTCTCATGGATAATGTGACGATAAAGGAGGCATATTGTTTAAAGCGCAACAGAAGGTTAAACAATATGGAACCATACCAACTAGCCCAGGTGTCGACATTTGCTACGATAAAGGAGGCGTTACAGATAGTAGGACCGGCGGAAGACCTGAATAGGAAGGTGAAGTTTTCCACTCTGCAGTAGAAAAACACAGCAAAAAGTGGTTATTAAGCCTCCGCGGTCACGTGACACCCATAGCACTACATTGTCAAGCATAAAACAAAACTCTACTTCTTGTTCAAAATGAGACCAACAAGTGTGCCAAAACGCGCTCAGAGTGAAGCTACAAGCGAATAAGACGATTTTTTCCCTTGTACGCCGTTATTCGAATCTGATACAAGTTACCCATGATACCCATGAAGCAAAACTAAACGAAATATAAAACACGGCTTCGTAATACGCCCGTGCGCCACATCACGTTTAATAGGCTTTGCTCATTAAAGGGGCCCTGCAACACTTTTTGAGCATGGTCAGAAGACGCTGCCTATCGGTAGTCGAGGCTCCCGAGAACACGCCAGCCAAATATTATAGCGCAGCACGCGGCCTAGAATTCACACTAAATTATCGAATTCAGCTAAAAATTGCTTTCTCTTCTCTCGACAAATGACGCTACAAGCTCAAAAATCACTCGTCACAGCCATTGTGTCAAGCCATTGGCTGATTTGAGCATGGCGCGCTCGGTAGTTACTGGGGCCGCCGCGGGAGGCCGCGACTTGTCCACGTGTGCGCGCGCGCTATCGTACTGAGAAACCGCGTATTCGAAAAAAAAGAGCGAAAAAAGTGGTCACGGTCACGAGGCGCAAGTCACGTATTTTACTCACCCGTGCCATCCCTCCCTGCTTAGCTTCCAGCGCTTTTCGTCGGTACGAGAGAAGAGAGAATGCAATTGCAGCGTGAGACAAATCTTTGTTTCTTTACTTGTACTACACGGATTCTAAAAAAAATTTTGCGGCGGTGAATTCGCGAGGCAATAAGCTTCTTTAGTGAGAGCGAGAGAGAGAAATATTTTCATGAAGAGTTGGAGATGTTTGCCTGGCCTTTCGCCTGTCATGCTACTCCAGGGGCTGGGTGACGATTATGATATGTGAATCCATTCAATGGCCATTTGGAAAAGTGTTGGCAGGGCCCCTTTAAAGGTGAATCATCCCCGAATGCAAAAAAAGCACAGCTTTGAATATATATGTGTTTCCGTGCTACATTGTGGTCGCCCGTTTCTGCGTTTGCTGACCACTTCTAAACCAGGATCAGACGAGAGAATTTCGGTACAATTCACAAACACCGAATTTCATAGCTTCCATCTGTATGTGTATCCAACGTCCGAAAATACCTATTTCTTTTTGTAAAGAGTGTCAAGGCCACTTGTACATACTGCCGTGAACTATGCCTTCTCATTCGTTCTTTTAGATGTTTCGTGGCCAGCGTCTGGCCTCGCCCGATCGTCCTATCGGTGTTTGGAGCGAAGTGCATTTTCCCCTTATTCTCTCTTGTATGTCGCACTGCCTATCCGATTTCATAGGGAGAGCGCTTCCCCCCTGTCGACACTTGGCCAGTGTTATGGGTGTGATTTCATGGCTGCGGAAAAGATAACGCCAAAGGTACAAATGCTGGCAGAAGAAACGCTGCGGAAATCGTTTTTCCGCCGGTGCTCGCCTTGCAAGTCACTCTGTTAACTGTTTCTTCGCCCCTTATATTTTCATTAAGCTTATTGCGGAGCACAAATTCGCTCCAATAAAGCGTGTTTCACGGAAGAACCCTGTGCCGTTCCTGGCTAGGTGACAGTATGTTCGTGCACCAATGTGAGAGCTCCAGCTTCCTGAACTTGGAAACCTTGTCTGTTTTTTATCAAACGAAAAACATGCTGATTTGTGATTCTTTTTGCGGTTTTAAAAAAAAGTTGAGATTATTCTCTAAACAGTGACTTACGTATACTGTTTGCAAATGAAATCGGTGGTTCACTACCACGTAACTAAAACTTCCAATTTGTGGAAACTACTGAAGCGCTGTTCACTGCACCGTAGTCGCCGCAGTGCACGAACTTTCTGTGAGGGCTGCATCGTTATCACACCCTGATGATACACTTATTCTTCATTTCAGCTCATTCGGTGCAACTGCTTTCGGAAATTCAGTCATGGCCCTTTGCACAACAAAATTACGTACGGATCAGTAAGTGCACAATTTTTTTAAATAATAATAAATTTGTGGCAGCTTCGCACCAGTGGCGTCAAGCCTGAAGGAACAGGGAGCCGGGTGTCTTTCGTCGATTTGATTTCTTTTTCTCTTTGTTTCTCTTTTTCTGCATTTCTTGCATAATTTTGTACCTGTTTCTTTCTATTTGTTCCTTTCTCTCTTTAGTTCTTTCTCTGCTTTCTTTCACACTCTCTCTATTAATCACTTTATCTGTCTTTCTATCTGTCTCCCTCCTTCTTTCTTTCTGCTCCTTTATTTCCCTCTATTTCACTCTTTCTCGTTCTGCCTTGCTCACTGTTTTTTTATCACTTTTGCGCGTCTGTTTATTTATATCTTTCGATGTCTTTCTATCTCTATGTGTTTATTCTGTTTACTTTTCTCTATTTGCCTTTCTCTTTCTTTCTTTCTCCCTCTCTTTTTTGTTTCTATTCCTTTCTCTCGCGCTCTGTCTCTTTCACTTCTTTCACGTGCTCCATTTTGCCGAGCAGAGTTTTCGGTAAACAGTCCCACGTGCTGTGTATATATATATATATATATATATATATATATATATATATATATATATATATATATATATATATATATATATATATATATATATATATATATATATATATATAGTCGGCAGTGGGGCTTGCCCAAATCCTGTGGCACATACCTACCTGGGGAATTTTGTACGATGGAACACAAGTTACCGATAGCTTAAACAGCTTGACTGTTAAGACACTGGGCTCCGAGTTGCATTGCGTGATGATCAACTGAATAAATGAATACACGAAATCAAAGTATGAGTACCCCCAAGTTCAAAGGCAAGTGCAGTAGTATGCCAAACTGGTTAACATCCCTGCCTTTCCTCTCTGTTGTTTTCCTTCCTTCCAAGATAAATAGTTTATTTGTATCCTCCTAACAATAGTGTGCAAAAGCAGAAAACTCGTATATCCATTAATCTCAGAGTTAGCTACTCACCGATTCGTAAAAGAAAAACGGAGGTGAATTAATCTAATCCAACAATCAGTGAAATAAATCTTACTTTATTGAGCGGGGCGCATAAGAAGAAATATGCCAAGAAAGGTTGACTATATCGAGAGCTTGGCTATCAGCATAAATGGCGCATAGTTAAAGAATTGCATTCATTACAAAGAAAGTTATTTATATTCAGTTGTGCGCAGTTGCAGTTGTATGGCTTGTCGCTCATAAAAAAGGAACACATGAACGTGTCTATCAGCATAGTTACAAAATAAGTCGATAGATAACCATATCACTAGAACCTCAAGCGGGGGTTGATCGAAGCAACGTAAAGTTTCTTAGCAACGTAAAGTACCTACATGTCTCGTATTAACTCCTCTCACCAGCGCAGGTAATGTTTTTTTGTTTTGAAGTGAATTAATAACACCATGTGCAAACCGAGCATTTCATGAGGCTGCTCTCGAAAGTTTTCGAGTTTCGGACTATGCTTGCCTTGCCGAAGTCTTTGTTGCCATGCACAACGGAATAGAAAAAATAACCGTATGCGCTTCGCATAGCGTTATGTGGGAACTAGGCAGGAACAAGTCAGTGGAAAGCCAGGAAGCAATCTCTGAAAAGACATTGGTTACTGCCGTAATCTAGCCGCCTATGTCTCGGTGGAACCCAGAAATGGTGGTGGTGGTGCTTGTGCTGAAACTTTATTGCTGAAAAGGTTCCTGAACACAGAAAGGCTACGCATTTGTGCGTGCGGGGGGGGGGGGGGGCAATGAGGGTCCTAAATTAGACCAAAGGCTAAAAGTTGAGTTATAAGGCCGAGATCACAATGAAAAGAATTTTGTTGTTCGGAAATGCGTCTATTAGTGCTAAGAGTACAAGTTTAATTACCATGACAACGGCTCGGCGACGCATAAAGAATGTTACAGACAACAACAAACATGGTAGTGAGGGGTGAGGGGCGTTTGTGAACTAATTTACACAAGAACGGGTAATCACGATATTTTTGCCTGATTTATAAATCAATATAAATATGCGCAGTACACGTCAATCGTAATCAAATTATGGCTCCACATGTTTAATAAAAGCAGCTACTCTTACATTTATGTTAATTTATTTTCAAGAATTCCAAGATGTATGCTTATCATCTTCAATGAAACTGTACCTTGTCTGATGCGGTAAAAACACGTCCGTAATTGCTTGCGTTTGTCACTCGCAGGTGGTGCCACCTAGCTATGTCGTATCTAATGTTAGAGTTCCTGTGGCCCTCTACCATAGCGCTGGGGACATCTACGCTGTACCCGCAGATGTAGCGCGGCTCGAGAGCGAGCTACCGAACGTCGTCCGAAGTATTCAAGTCCCGGACAAGCATATGACTCACTACGATTTCGCACTCGGAATGCACGCCGTGGACATGGTGTACAAAGATATGCTTGAGCTTATGGGAGAGTATCGAGGCTCGTGAATGCTATTTCTTTCCTTTCATTGTTCTGTGCACAACGTAGAAAGGTGACTAGTGGGGAACATCTATTGATATACACAAAAGTATGTTTAGTGCACAGACACGGAAACAAAAGAAAGACAGAGAAACGATATGGACTATCTCTTTTCTGTATATCCCTTTTGTATCAGTTTTTTTTTCGCTGCACATAATTAGTACATATCAGGATATGTACCGATTATCTCACGAGCGCACTCTTCTGGAGCATTGAGCAACTTCTTAGTTTTTGGACATGATTTCTCGCCAGAAACAGTGCAGTAAAAAATACCAGAATTCTCTAATTTTAGTGATATTCATCCCTCCAAGTCCATGATGACTTGGAATCTACGTGGTCATTTTTTCGTTACGAACCAACAAAACGCATTTTGGCACCGGATACATCCCATGATTTTCTCGGCGTGTTTTTTTTTTTCATATTAAAGCAAACTTACGACTTTTTCATGCCGATTTTGGACACGATTACGTTAGATCCAGTACACGTCAGTGTGACTGCATACGCTGGCATTTATTTTTGACTTTTTGATGAGAATATGTGCTAAATAATCTGGGTTAGGTTGTCAATTGGCAGCACACTGATGCACTACGAATTCCGACAACAAGATCTTTAATGCTTCTCTGCGAATTAATAATGAGCCACTTTCACAGGTCTAAAAAGAAGATGCGATATATATTGGGATGTCCCTGCAAAGCGTTATTGCATCCAAGTGCCGAAAGTTCGAGCAACCCATATTGCAAATACATAGGCCGTGAGAACACCATCAGGACGTCTTCATAGAAGAAAAAGAAACAGAAATGCAATAGAATTTGAACACACATAAACCACACGAAGCAAAATTACCGCACACACACAAAGATATCCGGTGCTTTTAAAAAGAAAACCTCGAGCTTTTTTATGTTTTCTAGTGCAGTTTGAATAAGGCTTCTGGTGGCACTATACTTAGTTACATGTGAGCCTTTCGCTCTGTTATATGACTGGGCCGTTGCTCTCCCATAAGAGAGATCAAGTTGCGTCACTTGGACTTGGCAGACCTGCTACATACACAATGTGCGTTTTCGAAAAAAAAAGGGAAAGCGCTATTTTTATACAACATATTAGTTGTCATTAAAATACAACATGTTAGTTCTCATTGAAATACGCTTGCAGCACACTTGCCAATTCACAATTCATGGAAAAGAAAAATTATGCTTTTTTATAGTAATCTTATTACCTCCTTCGTTTGCTGCTGTCGAGTGTATACGCTTGTATTCTTGTTACCTCTTGGTTTCTCTTGTGAACACCGTGTTTTAAAGATATTTCCGATAAACTGAATGAAACAGCCTTCAACAAGAACTAGCAAAATATTTAGAAATCCCCATATGCAGTAGATTCGCTTCGCTTTTTAGGAGCTCAGGATAATACCAGTTTCATGTTCCTTTGTAAGCAGCTTAACATACTCTTAATCAGGTCCTGGTTAAATGCTGGCTATATCCAGGAAACCAGAAGAAGAATGATAGTAATATCCCTTTTTCCGCGAATACCCTTATTCATCTTCAGAAAATGATAAATGAATATCTTATTCAGCTGGATCGTTGGCTTCAGGCAAATAAATTAGCCTTAAATATAAAAAACCCGATTACGTCCTATTTAAGCCCATTAAGAAACCTTGTGACATTGAACGTACGTTAACATTTCAGGATCACCGTTCTAGAACGCGTAAGATGTCAAAAATTATTAGGTGTATGGTTTGAAGAAACTATGTCGTGGAATACACACATTAACAAGCTTACCTCAGAACTAAGTAGAGAAGTCGGATTAATTTTCAAATTATCGGATCTAATTCCTTTAAACCAAAAGAAGGCGATATATTACGCGCATTTCTACTACCGTTTATTGTATTGTACATTAGCTTGGGGCACCACAACCACTACGAATTGCAACAAACTGGAGATAATGCAAAAGAAAGTGCTCAGGGCTATTGAGAATTATTTTGGTGAACCAAAAGTCTTACCAACAAATAATTTATTCATTAAGCGTAATGTACTCAAAGTGGCTAAATTATACGACTATTCTAACTCCTCCTGCACGTACATAAACATAATCTGTCAAACATAGCACATGAAACATTAGGAAGATATCCCCTACGTAATAAGCGGATACCAATACAGCAAACACGAACAAATTACGGAAGGTCGACCCTCACTTACCAGATACCCACCCTAATAAACCGTGTGTCTTCCCAAATCAACTTTGATCTCCCACTCCCTAAATTTAAAGAACAAATACGACTTTTCCTAGTAAACGAGAGTAGAGCCATTAAAAACATACTCTCATTTGGCCCCTACACCATTGTTTTTGCATTGTTCGCCTTTGTTTTTATGTACCGGAGTGACGTTTCCATTATCTGAATGTGCACTTTGTTCTGTATGATTCCATTTTACTTTGATGTGTATCTTTATGTAAAGTGCACCTTGCTGTATCTGTGCATTTTTGTTGTATGTTTTTATATTGGTCCTGCTTTGTACTTCAGCTATCCTAATTATGAAGTTATTAAGTCATGTCGCATTTTTTAAGTGAATATTTATTCACTGCTGACTGTAAAGTCCCCTAGGTCCCTTCAAGGTGGTTTTGACAGCTTTGTTTCCCCAACTTTTTTTTTTTGTTGTTGGAAATAAAGTTCAAGTTCAAGAATGTCCGGTTTCTTGGCTATATTCATCACTTTAAGCGGGACCTGATTAAGAGTGCAGTGAAAGCATGAATATCTTAATCTTTAGAAATTGTAATAAAGAGACCGCCATTTTATTTTGGTCTACAAAAATATTTGCATTATATTGCAATTTATAGGTACATCGTTACAGTGAGCGTGTCGGTTGGTTTTTCCTCATGATCTTGTTTATGCTGGCAGCATTAAATTTACTCGCACACCAGGCTTGTCTTCCGCGTTCGTCTGTCCATTTATATACATTGTATACATTTATATAAATTAAGGCGCTTACGACGCCCGTCGACGACACAGACGTTGTTATATCTTCGTTATGGAAGTTTCTCATCTTCAGCGTCATTTGCACCAGAAGACGAAGAAAAATAAGCAACAAGAATGGACCGAGGATCATGATATCCTGTAGTGCGATATCTGCACGGACCTGTTTGGGCATCTTGATTTTGAGATAATGAAGCAGTGTATTTGAATGAGACGTTCACGTGTGTCTTGGCGGCGGCGCAGTTTTTCCGCTACGGCGTAGGGAAGGGCGGGTTCCTCTCAAAGGCGGGACTTGGCTACCTCTTCGGAGGCTCGAACCTCTGGATTCTGGCGTAGGCGCCGCTGATGCTCAGCCGGGGCAGCAGCTGGTTTCGCTGCTTTTTAGCAGCATTTGCTGACCACGGACTTCTACCGGTCACGTAGCTCATTGCTTAGGATAAAATAGGCTAAGGCTAGATTGCATCATGACTGTAGTGTGAATTGCGCACACACTGTATAGTGAGGCGAATTGCCTTGCGCACGCCTCACTGCAGTCGACTAGACTCGGATCCGCTGATGAAACGGTTTCTTTACAATAATGGTAACGAAAGACGTGCTCAACGCTCATTTTGCGGATGATGTATAATCGACGAACGAACAACGACACGCTGCACTGGCAGCACCTCCTATTTAAACGCCGCACAGATATACCCACTTCCGCAGAACTCTTTTATACGATCTCTACTCTCCTCCTCCGCTTTCCTCCTAGTGCTTCTGCTGTGCCTCTCTCCATTTTACTCCTTTCGCTCTCCTTGCTATCATTGACATTTATTATGCGCGGCGCGCAGCGTTCGCTTTCTGTCGTCCTCTCCTTCCACAAAAGATAATTTTCCCGGCTACACTGGCGACGACGAAGTCGAATACACAAAAGGGCACTCGAAAGCAGTGCTTTGAAAGCGTTCCGACAGATGTCAGTGCTTGTAACCATATGCCAATAGACCTGCAAGCAAACTCACCTACAGCCAAAACAGAGTAGTATAGATCTGAATTTAACAGTGAATAACGCTTGGGACGTTCAAGATACCTTCAGGCAGATACAAAGTAGGCAGATGACAATACAGCAGCCTGATCTTGTCGGTAAAACGCTGTTCGGCCATATTGACGTGTTGGTAGGTGTTGTATGCCATTTCCGCATAGCACCTGTCAGTGTCTGCTTCTCATCAAACTTGACGTTCAAGGGGACTTGGAGAGTGCATGGGATAAAGGTGTAGTTAGCGGGTTTGCGGTAGTCTACAGAAAAATGGCACAATGAACCACCCCTGGCATTTCCCATGAGGAGCTGAATAAATGGCAAAGCGTCCTAATAAGAGGAACATTGCTTGCTTCTTGTGAAAAGAAGACAACTGACGTAATCGTAGCCGAGAGGCCAGCGAAAATCGTGTGAAGGTTATTTTATAAGAGAACACCAACCACCATTATTTAAAGAAAGGAACCGTAAAATTTACTACTTCCTGCCTCTGTTATTCGACCGCAATTTTTAACGCCTCCTGTGGCGATACGGTTCAATGACTGCATAAATGTTTTTTTTTGTGTATTGTTTCTTGCGCATGTTACACTTGACACAACGTAAGTAACCGCACGATGTTAGCATTGTGAGGCCTGTGGGAGGCTTCAAGTTTTCGCTGGCGTGTTAATTTGAAATTGAATGTAAGTATTAGGGGTGATTGTTAAAAGGCGCAATCTATAGCATAAAAGAGAGTGATGGAACCCGAACCATTACACGCATATCTAACACTACTGCGAATTCAGTGACGTCGTTTCTCGAATGCGTGATTTCGCTCCTATTTTGAACATTGGCACGAAGGTTGACTGGTAACTTACACAAACGATAAATGATGTCAATTAATGTTATGCACTGTGTTCCAATCTTTTTAATTAAATGTATACAATTATAGCTTGGAACCAATGTGTGCTACTGGCTATTACTCTTAGCATAATTGTCGCCGTTGCAACGTAGTCACCACGCGAAAATCTATACACACGCACGCAGAAGAACACACAAACACTTTGTCCCATCTCTTCAATGCAGGAAAGTGTCCACTCAAAAGAGAAGTTCCCAAAACACAAATATTCCTACAGAAACTAAATCTTCACATGGCACAAAAGTTTGCAGAGATGTTGTCACAGGCGATCATAAGCCACTTTCGAATAATCTCTTAAGTGCTACACTTTTACTGCAACATTTCTTCTGTTGGAACGCCTGCGTCGTTTTATAAACGGCGTTCATCCGTGTTTTGGAATATCTGTATGTGTATATACAGAAACGCAGAAATATGAACTCCCACAATGACGAAATCATGCAAAGATGTCCTAAAACCTTTTAATATAATCATATTTGAAGTATACTCCAAAGAAGCGTAATCACCGCTACGCGAGCATGCAGTCTTAGGGATTTCACATATGGTGTACGTACAATGCGACTGCGCACGCTGGCGTTCTCTACTTTGAGTAATTGCTTTAGATACACTGCTTCGACGACGTTCAATTCTTACGTATTCTTTTTGTGTTTGTCACTCGTACATATTTTCCTTCTGTATATAGCGAGTTATTACTTTCCGTCATGAAAATGAAAATAAAAGTGAGCGCAAATGGAAATGCCTTTTTGGAACTTTTCACACTGAACCATTTTTGAAAAGAAGAATAACTTCATATAAAGCGATAGCATTCCTACGAAAGCTTTTGACCCGGAAACATTCTGAATAGAGCAGTGCCTTCAGGCGCAATTTTCGTTCCTGTGCGCGATGTTCTGAATAAAAGTTTCAACGCATTCTTCAGAGGAACAAAAGAATGCGGGAAATACATAACCACAGCAATGCCCTGGCAATCATTCTACAAAAAAAAAGAAAAAAAGCTGTTGTGACGACATTGATATCAAAATTAACTTTTGAAATTTTTTTAAGCAACTGCAGAACTTCCATGCAAACGTTTTTCAGCGCTCACGCATTTCTATTCATTCGCTAGAAAAAAAAACGACGCTTGTGAACACATTGAAAGACTCTTCAGGAACATGCCTCAACGTCTTCTTATATGTCATTACATGTACACCAAATCTACCCGCTCATTTAACTACTAACAAAACTATATATAGGATTCCCTAAAAACTACTAATTATACCTCGCAAAGCACATGCTTTACCATTCGGCACGGTCAGTTAACGGCACGTGAAACTTAGTGAGGCCATATAAATCTCAGGGGAACATGAAGGCTGGATGTAAAGAGAAGTCGTTAAACAGGAAATGGCGCTGCAGGTAGCATTTCGACATGGGATCATGTCTTCTTTAAAGCAGAACTGCCTACTGCGCTATGGAATGTCAACCTAAGAATAATATGTGCTGAATGCATCGTTTTTTTTTTTGTTTGTTTCTTCCGCACGTTGATGCTCTGAAAAGGTAAGTCATGTTGTCGAAGAGTTGGCTGCAGCGGTAGTCCCTATTTGGCAATTTCGCACAATATAAATCTTTATTCGTGCATCGAGTGTATTTCATTGCAACAGTCGTTTTTTTTTTTTCGCTTAGTAACCACACCCCTGAACGCTTTATGGCCCTGAGGATAACATTAATAAATAAACTTCACGCACCCACAAGTAAATTTTTCATTTTTACGTGGGCACGCCTATGAGAAGAGAAAAAGACAACAGCGGTTTACGACTGTAATATTTAGTTTCCATCAGTCAACATAGTTACAGATGCATTCATGCAGCTGACATTTAGTTATTCAAAATTTCGTATGCCAAAACTGCAAGCTAAGGAGGAAGTGCAACGAAGTGGTCGACTTCTGTCTCTCTCTGAACACTTGGGGCTTTTCCACGCTCACCTAACGCGCGCACGCATACACGTTTTTGCGATTCGCCACCATTAGAACGTATCTACTTTAAGGAATGTATTCGAACCCACATCCTCCTACTCAACATGACCGCGACACCATAGTGATCGACCGCGGTAGGGGCAGTTCACATCACGGGCAAGTCAATGCCGCACACGCAGAACAGTGACCGTTTCACTTTTATGCAAACATTTGCCTCATAGTACGATTTTATGTGAAGAAATGCGTAGTGTTGACACAAACAGACACAGAAATAAGGTCAGTAAATAGTTCTAGGTGCTGCAAAAGTATTGTCATACGTACAGAATGTATTAACTCCTTCAGCAGCCAAAATTAGTGTACTTTTTGGACCAACGAACCCAAACGAATCATTGCGAGAAATCCATGCAAACCAGGAGCGCTAATAGCTCGGCTGCGCAAACATTTCTCTTTGTGTCTTAAGCGCCATCCTTGTACAGCAGCGTTTCACTACTTAGAAGCGTTAAAAGCCCTCGCATTAGGTACATTAAATTGTGCGTATAGACGCGAACAGTTCCCGACATTCGGGATAAGATATCTTTGAAAGTTTTGTTGGACAGTGAGTTCAGCATAAATTAATCACGCTTACACAATGTTGCACGATGGATGCTGCCAGCGTTGAACCACTCTCAGAACTTGTTGTGAGACGGACGGACACCCTTGTTTGGGAGTTAATGGCCGTACTCCTGTGCGCATGGGTGGCGGGTCATTGATCAACTATATGCGGCTCCCTGGGGTTCTCACAGCTGTCACTTTTGCTTGGGCCGCCTGTCTTGTGTCTCTATAATGACGACATATTAGCACTCAACCCCGCTACAGCATTACCCAACATTCGAACAGAAATCTCAGGGCTCGGCAACTCCAGCGAAGAGAGCGATGGTGTCGGCATGAAAGACTAACGATGCCTCCCTTTTGTGTTCTTGATCACGGCGTGCATAATGATCAGTGCCATCCCTGCGATGAGTTTGTGTGCTCGCACCCTGATGTCACCCATACGCTCGTCAGACAGATGGAAAATTTGTGAACACAGGGTGTTGCTGGAGTCGACATTGCGATTAGTGGACCTGCCTTCTGCAACGCTGCAACTGCTTTATGGAGTGATCTCTCTCTCTCTCTCTATATATATATATATATATATATATATATATATATATATATATATATATATATATATATATATATATACATACATATATATATATATATATATTTTGATCGATGCTCGTACCGACTTCCTTTCTCCGTAATCTGTCTTCTGGTCCGTGTAACTTGCCTCAGAGTAATAAGGAATATAATTATTGATTCTTCCATGAATACATAACGATGGTCAGGGTAGGAATCGAGACGGAGAATGCATTTGTGTGGGTTCCAACGTGTCCTTCGAAGCATTTATTGACGGCCTGGCGGCAGAGACAATTGGGAGGAACTGGCCCCGTAACAAAGTCACAGTGATCTTCATAAAGTAGAAAATAGAGGTACTGTAGGAAACCGCAGGTCCCCGAACATCTCTTATTTTTGTTTATCTTTTTTATGCTTTCTCCGAGGCATGGACAGTGTTCTTGTGGGGATAGTGATAGAAGTGTCGGACCTCATCTAGAGAGTTCCTACTTCGAAGCGAGCAAAAACGGGTGGCTTGAAAGGAGGCTTCACCTGTCTAACAGGTCTCGCGGGAAATCTTACCAAGTGCCAAGTTATTGTATCTCAAGTGACTAAGGCAGGAAGTCTCCTGAGTGAAGGAAACAATGTTTGCTCCAAATCCATCAGCAACAACGTCAGGATGTGTATCAATAAAACATGACGTCTCCATCTGAAGAAGCCATCAGCCTCCCTCTAAAACGGCAATACACTGCTACAACATGGTAGAAAAACCAAACAACAGACAACAGACAACATTTCTCGGATATAAGCACTTATCTCCAAGCCTGAAGCACTGAAGCTGCTGTTGTGTGCGTGCGTGTGTGTGTGATTTTGTTTCTTTTGCGTTTTCCTGCAAGTACACGACATTAAATGACGTGTAAACTGTTTACACGGGAGAAATACGTTTTGACAGGAAATAGCGGCAGCAAATGGCTTCGCACAGTGCGCCTCAGTGCACTTGGGAATTACTTGATGTGATTGGATAGCACGAACACTTTTTTCCAGCTCTAAGTTTGTTGCCAGTGCTTACGGCACACACTAAACTGTTGCTGTGAAGATGACGGTAGATTGCGGAGTTGCATTGGGCGGCCCGAGTGGTTGAAGAGATGTCATTGTCCTGCCTCCTCACACAATGCAAGGTGATATGCTAGGTATGTATTGCAACCAGACGTTATGATTTTTTTTTATTTCCACCGAAGGACTTGAATCCCAGTACAAAAATAATGCGTGTGCTGTCGATGCAACCTCAGCGGGATACCTGACGTGTCTTTTGTGTGAAGACGACAATATGAAGTACACCAATGACGTAACCAAACACACAAGTGACCTTCGTTCATGAAGCACAATGTTTGCGCTCTTAGCTTTTGATGCAGCATGTGGGATCTCCTCTCCTTGACCTGCAACCGGGGTTGTCTTTCAATCTGTAATTAACTGGCCGTGGTGAAAAATGCTGGTGTGGAACTATATATACCGATAGCTATGCTAAGTGTAGCTGCACTTCGCTAAAAGAAAGAAAAGCAATTGTTTTTTCTCTCGACCCCGAGAGAACCCATCAGGTTCCAAAGACTTGGCTAACAAAGCCAGAAACCCGGATGAGTATGAAAACCCGTCGAGGGTTGATTCCTCCTGGCTGCATCCCCCCAGTTATGAATGTCGACTGTGCGAAAGCCTGCCCAGAGCAGGAATGCAGCTGCGCTCATCGTGTACCACCGTACAGTGTACGTCACGGTGCCCGCGGCTTTTATATAAAATGCGTGCTTTGCAGGCATGAGATGGGTAAACATGCCCTATATTATGTTTATAGTGGAGCAAGTTAAGAGATCGACCTGTTATCGTCTCATGTCTCGCTTTGGAACACAGGCGAGCCATTGCCCCGTAGTTCATACAGCTTTCACTTGGCGTGGAACAGGCTTTGACTTTTTTGTAGTATATTCAGTCGAACACTGTAATAACGATACCGTTTTTAACAACATATCGGTTATAACGATGAGATGCTGCTGCACCGTCCACGTTTGTATGTTTTCATTGCTGAATTAACCCGCTTACAATAATGCCCGCATGCCGCATTATCGCTTTTAACAATGAATTCCGGCTGTTGGGTGTCCTTGCTGAAAAGTAATTAACACGAAATCTTTGAAAAGAAAAAGGAAAACGAGAAATTCAAACCGCCGCCCACAAGCACAACGCCTCCCAGCGCCCCTTCGGATTCACTTTTTGCTTCGCCGCATGGCGATATAACATTGCGGCAAAGCCGACTTTTAAAATCCGCTTAGGCGCGGCGGTGGCGGTTGCTACTGTTAAGGCAATTTCGGACAGGCAGTTTGAGTAAAAGTCTGAGAATCGGAAGAGTTTCAGCGTCTGAAACTTCAGACATCGTCATACGTAGGCTCTATGCGGCTTGTGGCGGTCCCGTGAAAGCCTCTGATTTTTCAAGCATGTCCGAAAAATAGGCAGCTTTGTCATCCTTATCACTGATGTCTGTGGGCATATCCCATCCGGTATTATAGTTTTCCCATAACGACCTGCCGTCCCCCCTATTTGCTTTTTTTTTCTGTTCCTTGGCTATAATCGCCTCGCCAACATGTTTTCAGTGTTTCTTTGTTTGATGTATCTTTTTCCAGCAGCGTTGAGCCATAATCGACGTGCTCAGTATAATTCGTCATAGGTTATCTCTCTCGTCTTGCAAGGCAAATGAAGGCGTTTACTAAGTCTACAGCTTGGTTTCTTAGCCTAATCTAAAACAGCCCCTTCGGTAAACGCCTAACAGACAAGACAGCTGAAATTATCGAGGCAGAGTTGATGATCCGAAACGTGTGGCTTGCAAGGCACCCGAAAAGCTTAGTATAGTAACACCCTTTCGTGCGTCATCAGCTCCAGAGGAGCTAGTAAAAGCGACGCAAATGGACGCGTGACCGGAGGCCCCGTGAAACAAAGAAAGTAGGAACAAACAAGACATGGACACGACAAAGTCTTCGCGCTTAGGCTGACGTACGATGTTTATTCTCTTGGTTGTAAATCTGTGCAAGTAAGACCAGTTTATGAGCGCAGTAAAGGGGTCCAGGGTAGAAGTGAATATTTCGGTGAAGCAATTCATGCAAGCCTCCATACGACCACAATGCGACTTAGGAATTACGATGTACCAACCACTATATTGTTGCGGAGCGTCGGAAAAGAAGGTGTCCCCCCCCAAAAGAATATTATCAATGTCCGAATGATAATGATCCTAGAAATGTACACACTATTTGTTCGCCATGTGTGGGACGCATGAAGTCTGCAGTCATGCACAGTGTGAAATTGAAGTCCGAGAGGCTTTGTGCTTTCTCTCCGTAACTAGATATGTGAAGCAAAATGCCCTGATTAGATGGAGAAATTTAGTGCGTGAATGAGATACTTAGTTTTATAAGAAGCCTCCTTTCTACCAGTTTGACGATATTAGTAAATGATCCATTCCGTCAAATGAACAGATCTTGGCCTTGATTTGCTGAGAGGTATACTAATTACTTTTTTCTTCACGATAAGAAACAATTAGTCCATTGCTTTTTTTGTGTGTCTTCTGGGGCTGTAGAATGAATATCTCACTAAATAATAATTGGACCGGCTAGGTAAGATTCTCACAAATTGTTAGAATTGGCTAAGTATTCATGCAAAGCAGTTGAGTTGCAAGTTCAGTGAGGCGCTTTCAAATAGATGGCTTGTACGTATCTTTTAAAGATATCCATTGCCATGGCATAAAATATTTACAGAGAGATGCACAAAATTATCGAGCCAGCGGCGACAAGCTAAACGAGGAGTGTCTAGAGAAAAAAACTTCTCGTAGCATTCTTAAACGTCAGCGTAAAAAAACGACGAAATCGATGCTATGCGGACGAATATACAGGCAGAAGTTACTTAAGAACAGAATGCTCAAGTTAAAACACTAAGAGCAGGCCTGTGTGAATAGTTATATTGACACTATAATGATAACAAGAGTCAGCATCATTGTACGCTGCTAAAAGAGGACACTAGAGCATTCCATCTCCTTCATTATGACAACTTGGCAGCGAAAACAAACGGGACGAAGTAAGCAGGTACACAAATAAGCGCATACGTAAACTTGGGATTTAATCGTAGCAGAAATATATACAAGAAAATACGAGGGGGGAAAGAGGGTTACACGGGATTTGTTGTGATTTGTTTTGAAAAAACACATGTGTTTTTGAAAAACACAGCTGTGTGTTGAAAAAAAAACAGCCGTTGGAAGTCATGTTACCATAAAATGGCATGTGTTTTTTTTTTCAAAACAAATAACTAGATGGCAAGATGCTGGCTTTCCGACTAATGTTCTGGTGTTCGTCACTCAAAAGGTCTTGCGGACTAAGAAAGAAAAATGATGCTCCAATGAGGCTGCAAAAAAAGCGACAGAGGTTTGCGGTTGTACCGTTTGTGCATGAGCTTTCGCATAGGATCAGAAGATGCGCAGAAAAAAATTTACGTTTATGTTGTTTTTTTCCGCCACCAAAAAATTGCAGCAGTTGTGTTCAAAGATTGACATGAAAAGCAAAATGAAGGTACGCCCCGCGAAAAAGAGATGCGGTGTCAATCATGTGAATTTTTTTCTTGACTGTCAAACACATGTTGCTTATTGCATACCATTGTCTTGCAGCAGGGTATACTCATATATCGGGCAGACTGGACGCTGCCTGAATGTGCGCTTGCGAGAGCATTGCAACGCGCTAATGTCTGCACCAGGTTTGCACTTGTCCGCCCATTGCGCAAAGTGTGGTTGCGTACCAGAATTTTCACGCACCTCTGGTTTTGTATGCCCATCATGACGCGTGGACTGGGGGAGATTGCTGAAACCTTTTTTATAACGAAGAACAGTGATATTTGTGTCAGTTTCCCTCCGTATCACTTTTACATTGTGAGATTACGTTTCTTGACAACACCTGATGTCGGTTGACCCTTCCCCTTGTAACCCTCCTTCCCTCTCGTCTTTTCTTGTATATATTTCTGTTACGATTAAATCCCAAGTTTCAGTCTGCGCTTGTTTGTGTACCTTCTTACTTCGTCCCGTTTGTTTGCGCTGCCAAGTTGTCATAATGAATCTATACCAACTAGCCCGCCTGTCAACTCTTCTGCATTATATCTCCAACTGGTAATGAAATTAGCATTACGGTAGTTTAGTAAATACCATGAGGGACAATAGATTTCCCTGCAACTTACTGGAGATGAAAAATCGACGGAAAGCGCGCCTACATTAGCTTGAAGTATTTCACGCTGCCATCGAGAACTGTACCAGGTGACTTATAATTGATATACTTTCACCTGCAGAATTGACGATATGTCGCTAAATCAGTTTTCAGAAGATTGCTGCCTGAAAAGTGAGGGTCGTGTGGTTCAATGTAGCACTCCGTTCTGTGAAGAAAATGGAATATACAAAAGTGAATCAGTGCAAAATTAATGCCAACTTGCTGGAGATTCCTAAAAGTCATGAAGAGAACATCTGTGAAGCTGCTGTTGAGCTGTATACCAAGGGACGGGAGTTCAAACTTAAGAAAGTGTAGCAATAACACACGTATATGTGACTGTCATGGTACAGTGATTAACACTAATAAAATATTAGATTCAAGGAAAGAGCGCTGTCACAAAGAACTTCATAATACGTATTCATTCGTGCCAAATGAAGAAAACGGATGTTCCGAGTATACTAAGATCTATGCAATGACACAAGTTTTTTCATTTATGGTCTTGGCTGAAAATAGCATTGTCAATTTTTTTAAAAATAAAAAAAGGCTTTGACACTTGAATAAAACGAATGATTTTTTTTAGCATATGGCCCCTACTGTGCTGAATGCCTTAAGAGCATCGTGAAGCAAACTGTGAGAAGCGCCAGCACAAATTCTGCTGTTCAGTGTAGTCATGGTTGTATTTTGGAGATTAGACTGAAAATAAAAGCCCTCGCTGATACACATAAAGTTGACGAAAATGAATTGAGAAAACGGTCACAGTTTCCCCGCATAGGCGAGGCAATGAATGCCTTAGCAAGAAATTGGAATGCCACACGAAGAACGACAAACAGCTCGATACTTGTAGCGCGCTGTTGAAGCACAAAGACTGACGCTCGAGAAGAACGCGCAGGCATTCACGGGAGAAGCATGAACTAACAAGTGTCACAATTGTTACGTCTTAGTGTTTGAGCAACGCGCTGCAAGTGTTGACAATGCAGAACCCGACGCTCGTACATATTTCTTTGTCTTTTAAACTGTGTCACGTAAAGTGCCCCCCCCCCCCCCCCTGCGTTTCCTGCGATGTGGTGGCGTCGGACCCAAGGTGTTCCCGGCGTTCTTTTTTTCTTTGCACATCGCGAGTGGGTGCAGAAAGGGGCCACTTTTTTCGTGCCTGTCTAAGAGGCAGTTTTCAAATTCAAAGAAAATGTAGGAGCATTGCGTAATAGAAAACTTGCTCAAGCTTTTCCTCGATCTGCATACCGCCAGCGCTAAATGGTGTATATAGATGGCTTGCCGTTAATATGACAGTGCAAGCATGGCGTGTGGTATAGTTGTCTAAGGCGGCGCGCTGTGGAGCGAAGGGTCGCTAGCTTGAAGTCCCCGGTCGGGTGCTTCGTATTTTTTCTTCTGGATATTTTTCTTTGTGCCTTTTTTGTGTACATACATGTACATACATACATACATACATACATACATACATACATACATACATACATACATACATACATGCATGCATGCATACATGCATACATACATACACACATACATACATATCCGGAACATGACGGCGACCACAAAAATCCGCCGAGAGTGTCCATATAATTGCTATCGCAACAGTACATGAGAAAGGAAACAACACACGTAAAGTGAATAAAAGCAACCTTGATGTTTTTATAGTTTTCCGCTTCTTTTACGAGATTATTTAGATAAAGACTAATGGCGGAAAGAGTGAGCATAAGAGAAGAAACTGATAAGATCTCGATAATACAACAGCTATAGCAAAAGAATAGAAAGGCCATAACGGTGAATGACGCCTGCCATTTGCTTGGCCCCTTGGATAGCGGCTTTGTTCTTTTCGTGCTTCTCAACTTCTTTTTGCTCCACTGCCCGCTTATTTTGTTTGTGTGCACATCACTGACCGGCCAGAGACGCTGCCCCATAATCGTTAGGCTTGTTGTGGCTTCCAATCTCAAAGTCCCGGCGGTTTCTTTCTGACCTCCGGGGTTGATGAGAAGCAGGAAGGCGGCAATCTTGTTACAAGCGCGAACCAGAGCACTTTGCCAGTTTTCTTGTTTTTTTTGTTTGTTTGTTTTAGTTTCTTGATCTGTGCGCCTCGCTGCCACAACTCTGTATTGGCTCCGCTTACACAGAGTTGGTCGCCTCATTGTCTGCCTTGTAGGGCGTGGATGTACAGAAGGCATTAGAAGGCGGCCAAGAAAAATCAAACCGTGACCTCCTTCTGATCCATCCTTCAGGACATTCTTTACGAAGCAAGAATGCAGCTACTGGATGCCTCACTCACTGTTTGCTTCCTTACAGGGAGGTTTCTGTTCCCTTCTTTTTAACTAGCTTTTTCTGGTCATGAAGCGTTCTGAAATACAGCTTGAAAAATGACTACAACCGCGGTAAGCTTTCTGTCGTAATGAAGTGAAAGCAGCAATAACGGAGCGTACAGAAATACACTCCTTTCCAATATGCCTCATTATCATCGGCATAAGAGATGTCGTTAGCAAGTATCGGCAAACGTTGTTTTCTATGTGACTACCAGAGTTTCATTGAATTAAGACTGAATAAAGACAACGCTTTTTTCATAGAAAAAAGCATCCGAAATAGCAAAAAGTATCCCTAATAACTGTATTGCTGTATCTCTATTCTGGGATAATTTTTTTCGTCTTTCTTCAAAAGTATCTCTGAAATATCCCGCCTCGTCAATGGCAAATGTATCTTGGTATCTGTATTTTAGGCTTCCAAACCATATATTTCGATATCTGTATTGCGGAACATTCTTCCGAATATCTCTACCCATCCCTGTGTCTGAGGTGTTTATGTATACTCAATATCTCCTCATTTCGCATAAACATTTCCGGCAGCCACGAACTCGGAATTATGACCGGACGAATACACCGCCTTTCACCCGCTATCATCAGCGTAAGTGCAAAAGGAGTGAGCGTGGTGTTCATTTATTTACTATCAGAAGCAAAGCATGTTTGGTGCGCTCGTCGCTCGAAATAAAGTCCGAAAAATCTAACCGCCAGCAGTCGATCTACATCAGGCGTAACGCGTATTGAAATATTCACGATGGAGAATAAGGTTGAGAGCGGCTTTCGGTCGATTGAAACCGAGCAGCGCACATCGTCTCTTCGGGCTGTCCAGCCTCTTCGAGATATTTGGTTGCTGCGAATATTTTACGACCCTTGAAACTACCAGGGGCCCCGGACGGCTACCTGAACTTATTTTTCTACATTTATCTTCTCCTTTATTTGCCTCAGCAGCGCGGGCTTCAGTTCAGCGGGAACTATTCGTAATGAATGACGACAGCCCACGTTTCTCAGCATACCGGTGAACGGCTGACTGCATGCTTTAGGAGAGCAATTACGGTGCACTACCAACCATCTTACTGCGCCGTAAAGCGAAAACTTTCTTGATAATATCAGAGCGTTGTCTACGCATAGAGACAGCCATGCGCCGAAACTTCCAAGTTACAGTTTAGTTACTTGGTTGGAACGAGGAAGTTTTCCTGGTTGGATGAAAAATATACACGTGGATGTGTTGATGTGGAATGTTCCTACAATTTTAATGCATCTAATATATATGCTGCGCCCGCGTGGAACGGCGCTCCAGCCACTTCCCTTAGTGTGGCATTCATCGCCTTGCTATGTTCGCTCCGAATCGTGACACTAGGATAATGAATGTAGGCAGTGGTTCCAAGTATCTGCAGATCTCATACTTATCAAAGTACTCCCCCCTTCTGTTGAAGATATTGTTCTAGGTCTATTACAAGTTTTATACCACACATTTTGGGCCATACCGTGAACATCCAGCACGCATAGAGCATTGCTTCACCCATGTAGACTAAAATCTTTCATGTTACGCTTGCGTTACAAACGTTCGCTCTCTCCTGTATTTGTGTTGACTCTTTTCAAGCACTCGTGCGTTAGCTTGGATATTGGATTAAGTGATCATAAAAATTAGCCAACCAATTCAGTATACGCCTAATACACTTTAATAAAAGGTATGCCTTATTTCACCCCAGCCAGCACTGGCGTTCCTCAAGGAGAATTCGGGGACAAATCATGATACGCGGCCAGAGAATTTTGCTTGCATATTGATTATGTTTTAGAAATTTTAACCCAGTCACCCCCCAATGCCGGCGAATCACCCGGCTCCTGTATTTAGTACGTTCTAAAGCTATTAAGGGATTGCAGCATTTGTCGGCTTATCTGAAGGTGCTTTATACACTAGCGATTGATGGCAGTAGTCACTTGTGTTAGTTGAAGGACTTTAGTCATGCTAATTTTTTAGCAGCGAAGATGTTCAAGCTATCCGTAATTTGTGTGTGCGGCCTATCAGAAAACTATCATCCTCATAAACAGGCATGTGTGAGAGAAGTCGAGTAAATCCCATTATTCAACACTGGTCCACTAAAGAAATGAAGAAGGCCTCTAAAAATTATTGTTAGCTCAACAAATGGCTGTGAGCCGACGACTCCGAAGCTATGAAAGGTCTATACGCCAGTAACGACGTGGCCGCAGATCAATAAAAGGTCCGAACGCTCGGTTTCAGCGCAAGTTTCTGTCTCTGGAGCTTGGACATCCGTGTCATTTCTGGGAATTTCTCTATTTTAACACGAACCTCTCTGCGCTGAGAATCAACGTAGAAACAGTCTAGAATCACCTATCTAAAGCCTTGCAACGATCTGGAAGCAACCTAGAAACAACCTGCATCACCTAGCTATAAGGCTATAAAAACAACTTAGAAGCAACCAGATTAGTCTTCCTAATGATTCAGTTTGGCTGTTTCAAGCGCTGGAAACTTCGCCATTTGCTTTTTTAGTCTGGTGTTTTTTTTTTCCTCTTTTTTTTTTCGTACAGCGACAGGAGAAATTGCGGCGTGTGGGCCCTTGAAGTGACTGAATGGGCTTATTTCCCACTCCAGGTTCCTCCTAATTCCGTAAAAAACATTTCCTCAAGGCAGTGCCAATTGTTCAATGCTTGAGGAGGAAAAAAGTCAAAGCCGCTGGGAGTGTGAAAAGTCTCGTGCCGTCCTCGACATGCCACAGTGCATTCAATAATTCAACACTTCGAAACGCCTGCGACTTGAAAGAACTTCAGACATCAAAAGGTGAACTTTCGTGAGATGTAAATAAACGTATTTCGATGTGTTTTCCAGAATATATTTTGTCTAGGTGCTTACGACGCAGAAAGAAGAAAGCATGTTTTCAGTGATAGCGTGCGCTATCACTGAAAAACGCGCTGTACGGGGGGGCCCGCATGAGCACGTGGTGGGTGGAAGCAAATCATTGGAGAAAGGCTGAATTCCCTATAATTATTCTAGTCACATGCTGTCCATCTTCATGCAACAGATATTCCTCCAAAGCAATCCTGAAATATCTGCAAATTGGAGTACCAATCTATAAAGCATATTCTTTAAGATGTATAGATTGTAATTCAGGACACCCCAATGCTTAAAGAGAAACAGTAATCATTTCAGGTGAAGCGTCTTAATGATGCCCAGGGAGGCAACGGTGATGTGCGAAGCATGTCCAATTACGCGGGGTTAATAAGTTTTCCGATCCGCAGGCTTCAGGAATGAGGAAGCAAACGCAATTAGTCTTGAAATTCTGGATACGCAGGCAGTAAGTGAGGTGTAAGTGATTCATTCGACAGTGCCTGTACTCTTTTTAATTAGCCCTGGAGGGTCTACATTGTGTTAACGTCCAGGTACAAAAAAGAGGCTACAGTAATCAAGCATTAGGGTTGGCCGAGCGTTTCATGGTATAAACGTATTTCTTTAGAACCTAACATGCGTTATCTTTCAGTGACAAGCTACCAGAATTGCGATTAATTTTTGTTTTCTACGAACAAAAAAAGTGCAACTCCTTGAGGCCGATTTTTCCACTGCACTGATATTCAATTGGACTATTGTGACTTCATTAACAGGAAAGTCTTTTATGTGACATCACCTGACGTCATGACGACGTCCCAATTTTGGGCGGTTCGTGAACACATGAAGACGTCATATGTTGACGTCATTTCGTGATAATGATTTCTCGCATCACTCCTGTTGGCGCCGCCCAGGGGGACGGTGACACGTTTGATGAATTTACTTGTTTCATGAGGAATCTAAGACTAAAGCCTTACAAAAAAAAAGCCGGTCTGGCTTATTCGCGATCTTCAAAGACACGGTGCCTGCGCATACCAGTACGAGGAGTACAAGCAACAATTACATTCGTATAGGGCTGTCATCGGAACTCTACGAGCGATTTACAGCTGAGCACCACGTTGTCTTTTACAACCCCGATCCCTCTGTCCGTATTATAACACAAGTTAAGTAACAATACCTCGCTACACTCTGCAAGACATCATGGCGAAAAAAGGAAACAATGTAAGGTGGCCAAAATTTGTTCGATACCCCGCTATTTCTTTTAATTTTACGAATACACTTGCAGCAGCAGTGATTAAAACGAGTGATGGAAAGGGGCACTGCAAGAACAGCTGTTCCTCCGTCTTTCTTTTTTTTGCTATGTTGTGTAGCTCTTCACGATGGCACACACAGAGGAAAAAAAATGGTAGTCTAAGGCAATCGTTAATTTTCTATGAACTGAAAAATTGAGTATGAAAAGCACGCCATCATGCTGGCCTAACCATCTGCTTACAAATACTTAAACATATCATGTTTGACTTTGTTTTTTTCTGATCCAAGTTATTACTTTATTCTTCTTATAGACTCAGCTGCTGTCCAGTTTCGCTTTGTTGTCTTCATCTGCTTGCCGGCCGATCACAATAGAGAACTATCAGCTAGCCTGCTCCGCCGTCCTCCTACTTTTATTCAGCTTCGTGTCACCGAGCTTCCATCACTGCTCGCCAAGTAACAAAGCTGCACTGCTGCCAGGGAAGATAACTTCGCTGTGGGACGGCCATTGTTGGAACGGACAAAGCAAGAGCTGCGCCCGGTGGGGTACATCCCCAGACACACTTGCACTGGCCACATTAAGTACAATGTCCACAGTGTAGCGTGTAGCTTCCTTGCAGCTGCTACACGGCACGAATGCAACAACTTGCTGCTATTGTATCTTGACAGTGAACCAACTTTTGTGTCCCCTTCGTAGACTGTACGAAAGTGGTCCTTCTTTCAGCTGAAGTTCATTGTGATTTTCCAGACCGTTTTATCTCCTTCAAGAACGTGCTTCTAGACTTTTACTTATAAGTTACCAGCGTACATAGGAAGCAAACCTGTATTATTCTGATAACGCACCAGGCTTTTCTATTTAACGTAAGTACATGTGCAAAAAAGCCTGGCGTCGCAAGGTGTGGGCTGCTCCCTGTCGCCAAGTGACTCAGTGGATTTGCATGGTAGGTCGATATAAATGAGTGATTAAATGAAATAATAAAATAAACTATCAAAGGAGTTCGATCCTTGTGACAGATAATACAGCAGTTGTCGCGTATCGTGGTAATGGTCCCACAGCTTTCTTCCTAGGAGCTACATTCGTGATTCGCCGTCATCATCCTTGTCATCGTCATTAAAAAAGTCGGCAGATTCCACGTACCTTGGCAATCGATGTTATGCGAAGCATGCGGAGGAAAGGTGACTGTGTTGTAATGTTTTATTGAGCGAAACGTTACGAAATTACGCTAAAGATATGTACAAATGTTGTACGCACAGACATATGTTCCACAGTCGCATATGTTTTGCATAACAAGTTGTTTACAGTTTCGTAACGATGCCAACAGCAACATGGGCTGTAGCAACACCAGAAGCGGTAAACTGATATGTAGCGCTTGTGCTCGCCAGGATGGTAGCCCTGGACACTGCAACATATATCAACTTCAGTGGATGGCGCTTTACTATAATTGATGTTAACCCGGCGTGACGGCTGTATCATCGGAGTACATATGTAAAGTTTATAAAATTGGATAGCCAGCACTGCAACGACAATTGACGTTTCACGAACATTAGTGTCTATTCGAAAAGCAGTTCCGAGACCTGGCGTGGCTCTGTGGTAGAATGCTTGATTGCCACGCAGAATGCTTGGGTTCGATTCCTGTTGGGACCCTGACATTAATTATTTGCATTCGTCCGGTCAACGGTGCTGATGACGTCAGCTTTTTAACGCTCTGGCGTTAAAAGTACCAATGTTTGTCTCGCCGTTCCTCGGTAGTCTAAACTGTCAATCACCTGTGGCACATACCCTTACACCTGTGGCACATACCCGCCCCTGTGATATGTGCCACAGGGTTTGCCCGAAAGAGTTTGACGACGTGCGCGACGGGATTGTCATTATTCATGTCACGACCAGCGAGTCATATTCGTGAAACCACGTTATTCTCACATACTAATTTTGGTCTACCCCAAGTTAAAGGGGTAATCACGAGATCACCCAGACGTAGGCGGCTAGATAGATAGATAGATAGATAGATACGCAGATAGAAACGCTAAAAGTGCCTGCAGTACGCAAAGAAATGCTTCGCATTTAATAAACGCACGAGTACTCTTCAAAGCATTAAACTTGGTATTGTGTATATGCTGTACTTCGAATGGTGCTAGTGTTTGTGCCGTTTCGTTCAACTAATATTTGAATAACATATTGTCACGTGATTGTCATGTTGAAGAAGAGCGTGGTAGGCTGTAGTAGTTTCGGAACTGTATTGCAATGATTATCACTTAAATTGAAGGAAATTAATGTGGTTGAAACATCACCCTTTGCATCGGTTGGATTTATAGTTACAGCGCTATCTTTGGCACCGCTTTAAATGAAATTGTTCAGACAAGGTGCCAGGAGTCTCCCGCTCTCGTTTATGAAGCGCGTTCGAGAACTGGTATTATATTTCCTCTGTTTTATTTATTACCTACCCGTAAGATTCCTCACCACTGGCAAGCACAACTCGATGAGGGAAATGCATGGAGAATGTACATTTTTTTACGGCCAGTTAATGTTTTTGTTTTACTAAACGTAAATCGGTAGCTCGAGCCTATGAAACATTTTTGCTTTGTTTAGTTTTCTGCTTCATTCGTACTTCCTTAAATAATTTACGCAAACATAATTATTTTCCAGGTGGGACTCTTGGGACACTTTTGTGTGTCGATATATCAACCAGTCACAAATTTCTGCTATTTACCAGTTGTATAAAAGAACTGATGTACAATATAATGCGAAGTTTTTGGAACAGTTGAACGCCAGCGTGCACAGGAAGTGTGGAGGGGGGCGAATCACTACTCTTCACTGCCTACAGCTTTCACGTTGAGTTTAAATACATACATTTATTTTCGTTCTGTTCACATACAAATGAGGTTGTTGACGTTATTCAACGAGAGATGGGAATTTGGCGCACATTATTATGATATAGGCACTTTAAACGAACACTAAAAGGCAAAACGATTTTTCGCGTATTAGTTAAGCACAATTTCACAATCCCGAAAACACCACTCTTAGCGCGACACGAAGCTTGGTAAGCGAGAAAACACGCGAAAAGAAAATGCGGGTGGAGACGCCACCTTGAGATTCCCGCATCAAACACCGTGACGTCATAGTTTTTGACGGCGTCTACTGAGTCCTACGTAGCTTTTAATCGATAAAAATGAGGTGCATTGTCATCTGTGGGTGCCATAAACCTAGCATACGAAGTTTCAGAAAATTTCATGGAGCCAATATCGCGAAAATACGAAAAATACATTTGGAATTTCTGACGTCACGCACGCAGATATCGGCGCCAAATTTAAAAATAAAACTTCAACCTTGATTTTCTCCGCTAATAATGAACTTATGATAGTGAAACATATGGCATTAGAGTTCTCAGAGTGCAGTTTGTCAATCTAAACTAAGTCATTGTTTCGCTTTAGTGTCCCTTTAACCGTTGGGAGAACTCGGGCCTAAAACAGCCCAGATAAAATTTTCAGTGCATGAGGCCATTAGTCAATGACTAACTCCACGTTAAGCAAGTTCCTGGTCGTAAGTTCTTGAAATTCGTGATCAAGCAATTCATTTCGTTTCTTTTGACGCATTCATGCGGATAGCTAATATATGTAATAAAATATTCGACGATAAGGAATACTGTTACTTATATGCAGTGTCGCCGATGCAGCGAAACCGCCTAATCATGCGGATTTTTAGGAAAATTAAGAATTCAGTTCTCAAGGTATACGCCATTATTATTTGTGGTGATGATTAAGCGTTCAATATATCCATTTTTTGTGAGTAAGGGAGACATTGACAAACAATCACAGTGTAAAAAGTTCATTGCGTTTTGCGGACTCTGAGAAAGAATCTGGAGTTTCTCAGAAGTCCGCTATGTTTATACATTCTTTATAAATGAAAAGATATCATATACAATTGAAAAAGTTATCAGCCATAATAAAATTGTTGAATTTATTGTGTCAGAATGAAGATCTCATTGTGACCCATACCATATTGAGGGACTCAACAATCTATTTTTCAGCCTACAGCTTTAACCTCTAAAGCCACCGGCCTGGAGTAACTAGGTTTAGTGGAACTGAAGAAAGGACACCTTTCTTTGTGCCTCCCGTGGCAAACAACGACAGCCCTTAAGATAAAATGGTTAACTCCACCGGCCTGGAGTAACTCGGTTTAGTGGAACTAAAGAAAGGACACCTTTCTTTGTGCCTCCCGTGGCAAACAACGACAGCCCTTAAGATAAAATGGTTATAGGTAGCGGAGCTATACTATATGGAGATGCACAGGAAGCTTTTTAGAAGCCTCGTATAGGGAGGGAGGAGTTGCCGTCAAACTTGTGCGATACATGGCGATTTAAGGCCACCCAACTGTGGCCTTAAATCGACATCCTTTCCTGTCCGGTCATTGAGTAAGGGAGACACCGACAAGGAATCATAACATCAGAAGTTCATTGTGTTTTGGCGGACAGTCGTCCCATAATTAGGTCTACCACCAACAGTAAAAGAAGAGAAGTGGTGTAGAGCCCAGAGTTTCCTACAATATTTACAAGAGGGAACTCAGGCGCTGCGATCGTTCAGCCACCATGAAAATGATGGGTAGTACACGGATTTGCCTAACCCTCGTTGTTGTGGCTTCGAAGGCACGTGTTGCTTTGTTTATTGTAGTGTTTCGGTTTTTCTTTCGGATAAAAGAATGAACCGTTGTGAACTTCGTTTGCCGATTTGAATTGGTGAGCCTAAAAAGGTTAAGCTCATGAAGTGGAACTGCTGAGTATTCGTTGAACTTAATTCGTCTTGTGACAAAGCGGCTCGAGGCTACAGGGAGCCAAACGGAGCCCGAAGAACGAAGCTTAGATGAATCCGTGTACTACCCATAATTCCCAAGCTGGCTGAGGTGCCATGGGTTGCAACTCCCATAGACGCAAGCAGTGCTGGGCAGTATCGAAGATACATGTATCTTAGATACTATATTAGATACTCTTTAGGTATCTTGTATCTGTGTCGTGATACGTCTCTCGAAACGAGTATCTGTATATGTATTTCCGATACATTCAATAATGTATCGTGTATATTAAGATACAAGATACTCTATGGCAACATCACCTTGAAAACAATTATCGCTGGTTGAACTTCGCTTCTCAAGCCGATACTGCTGCCGCTAAGCCACCTGAATAGAGCTAAGGGCAGCGACATAATTTCATCTTCCCGCCAGAGTCCTAGAGTGAGGGCAGGCGATGAGGTCTCAGCGTGGAGCAGAGTCATGTGAAAGCGCTCGCGCAGTCTTGACACAAACAAGCGCGCGAACGTCAACGCCCAGCACACGTACCTGTGGTTGTCTCGTTTTTTTTCTATGTTTAGTTGGGTCAGTTCCTTGACATTCGCTGTTAGCCACGGTCCAATGAGGGCAGCGTCTATCACGAAAACTATTATGCCGCTTTAGTGTCGTTGGCGAAGATTCTCTCTCGTGGTACTTCATTACGAAATCTCAATCACGCGAGAATGGTGTTGCTTTGCGTCTCATGAATTTCGCACACCAGCGATTTGAAGGACCTTGTGGATGTAAGTTTTACTTACATGCGATGACTTTCACTTACATGCACATAAGATTCTAATAACTACAACACCACCGATACCGATGCTAGATCTAATAGATCTAATAGAACAAACCTCCTCCTAACAAAACATGTCTCGGTGCACCATATAATATTTTCGTGCTATCTTTATTCGTGGAATTGTAGAAATCGTAGTTTGATTGTTAGTCCAAATGCTTTCTTAGCTGTCCTTCTTTCGCATTGCATACATTAACTAAGTCTCTTTATTGTTTCCGGTGTGGTCGCTGCAATATCTCTTTTGTAACGTGCTGCCAAAATAGGCTCTCTCTTTTACTCTTACTTTAAAATGCTTGCGTTATTTCTGCCACTGTTTCCCAATTTACACTTCACTTAAATTTTACCTCTCTGGCATGATGCCACAAATATTTAATTATGTGGGCGTACCTTGAGTATACAGTACGCAACACTCTGCTTACCACTTAATCAAATAGTGAAATTGAGTTTGCATTATAATAACAGAAATCATAAGGAGCTATCTTATACGCAATCTGGTGGGCGAGGTCATGGGCAACAAAGAGAAAGGGAAAGGGACGGTGCATGTGTAAAACAGCTTCATCGCATGCTGAAATAACACCTCAATGCAATAGATGCTGATATTCATCGTCTAACAGGTTAACAGACGGGCATGGGTCGGCACTTTAAGGGAGTACTCACTCAAACTCACTCACCACAATTTTTTCAGCCTTCGCACTCACTCACGTTCATACTCACGTCCGCTCACACTCATGAGTACTCACTCGCGTTCACACTCACAGCTACTCACACTCACGAGTGCTCACTCACGTTCACACTCACGACTACTCACACTCGTGGGCACTCACTCACGTTCACACTCACACTCGTAGGCAGTCACTCACGTTCACAATCACGCCCACTCGCACTCAGAGGCACTCACTCACGTTCACACTCACGACTACTCACACTCATAAGCACTCACTCACGTTCATACTCACGCCAACTCGTACTCATAGGCCCTCACTCACGTTCATACTCACGCCTATTCACACATATAAGCACTCACGTTCATACTCACGTCCACTCACACTCATGAGTTCTCACTCACGTTCACACTCACGACCACTCACACTCATGAGTGTTCACTCACGTTCACACTCACGTCCACTCACACTCATGAGTACTCCCTCATACTCAACTCACCACGTTCAAATGAGTGTGAGTGAGTGTGAGTTGAGTGCACTCATGAGTGAGTGTGCCGAGCTATGCAGACGGGGCACCAACACACTCGGTCCCTGCCTTTCGAATCAGAAATGTCGCATGTATTTCACGTATCACCCTATACCCGGTCTTGCCATTAGTTGTCATTCATAAAACGTGGTGGTGCACCTACATTTGGCACCGTTACTTGCAAAGTGACTGCCCACAGATCCGCGCATGAGATTCTCATGCTCCCGGAAGCGGTATACTAATAATATAGGCAACGCCCTGTCTAGCCGATGTGGAATTGACCACATGACAAAGAAAAGAAGTACACAACCGCTTTAATAAACTGGTTGTAAGCGTGCGCTATGTCCTATTTGGCTTTTTTTTACTCAAATGTTTGACGCACAAAACAAGTGTTTCTTTTTAGAATCGTCACTTGGTCATAGGTGAGCCAATCACGGAGGCAGCGTCAAGCCAGGTGAGTTACAGAAGGAATACCTCTGATCCCTGAGGTAGTGCTTGGTCGGTGCACAAAGCTATTGCAGACGGTCAAGGCAGGATTAATGCATCGACTGAGAAGAAAAAGCAGAAGATGGCTTTCGCATTCGATTCGGCTTAGACGAACGCATTAGGGACAATGCCAGTTTTAAGGTGAAAGCCTTTAATGTCTCATGCTCACGTCCGTCCGTCCGTCCGTCCGTCCTTCCCTCCGTCCGAGCCCTGGCACGGCGCCAGGTGGCCGGCCGGGGTGCGCAAACGGACGCCGGTCGCGTCGGACTCTACAGCGCTCGCGCTTTTTGCTTCCGTAGGGTCGCTGTGCCCAGCGTTTCCAATCATACAAGGAGGGAGACGAGCGCATCGCGTTCCATTCTTACTGACCCCGTCTCAATGGACACAGGCGTTCGCGGAACACACTTTGGAATTTACAAAGTGTGCGTCAATTTAAGAGCTGGAACGCGCATGGCGTCTGCACGATGCGCAAGGCGCGAGAAAATACTAACGCATGCGAACGGAGGAAGATTAGTCTCACGTCTCGCTGCGATTCGCGGTAAAAAAATTCAAAAAGAAAACACGCACACATTCGGTCTGTGTGTTATCCCACTGAGAGTGTAAAAGATAAAGACATGGCATAGTCAGTGGAATGGCCACACGCTTTCGCCGAACACACTTTGGAATGTACAAAGTGTCCTTCAATTTTTTGTACAAGATAGTCCATCGGTGTACACTCCACAATGTATATTCTGTCCCCAGACGGCCACTTTATTTCACATGGTCTGGGAGTGCCAAAACAGTCCCCGTATATCGGCCAACCATAATCCTACAAGAGTCGAGTGGGAGGCGATCTTGTCCAGCTCTGACCCAGTGCAGCTACCAGCCCTGGTCGATCGAGCCCGGATGGCGGCAAGAGCCAATGGTCTTCCGGACTAGGAGGCCCACGCACTAGCGACTTATTTGTTCGCAATAATTGTTTTATTCTCTCTCTCATGCTCTTCTTCGTAGTAATGCGCTGTCTCCGGAAAAGCGTTCTCAGAAATGCGGAAAATAACTTACGCCATCTTCGAGGACCTGTATTTGAACATAATTTAACTCAGCGCATGACGACGCGGACACAAGAGAAGAAGGGACAGACCACAGCGCTGACTCGCAACTGAATATTTATTGGAAGACATGAACGAAAAAAATGAACACTTCAACCCTCCCACCCATGTGACCACACTAAAACAGGAACACGGCAGGTCAGCTGACATCTTGAACAATGAAAAAAGAAAAAACCTGATACACCCCACGTGTACTCTCCAACAGCAGAAAAGTTAAGATATCGTGCTATCTAAGAACCTAACCTCGCTATCATGTAGGCCTATAGAAGGCACGCTAATGCATGGTTCACCCCTTTTTTTTTTGATATTATATGCTTCAATTATTTCTCGTGTGGTTTGATCTTTGTGTGTCGATAGAACTTTAGCTTCATGAAAGATAGGTGTGCAATTACACAGCGCAGCATGTTCGGGACACATGCGAGTATGCATTTCCTTGCAAAGAACGCCTGTGTTCCAACAACCTAATGTTGATGCACCTACTTGTTTGGCCTATATATACACGACCACAGGAAAACGGTAAAAGATAGACGACACCCTTCCTACATTGTACAAAAGGAGTCACGTGTTTGGCCCCGCAGCCTTCTTCAGTTACTCCTGACACGCGCTTCATAAGTTTCCGTTCAACAATCCCACAAAGGCACGTTGCCGGGCTAGTTGGTTGGGATTCATGATTCATAAGACGTAGCGGATCATGACAGGGACATAGAAGAATACAACACACACACACAGCGCTAACTTGCAACTAATGGTTTTATTTGCAATCCCACATGTCTTTTATACAAAAACAGTAGATCGATAAAACCGAGGGAACAACATGTAAAGATACAGCACTAGTAGCTTGCACGTGTCAGCAAAACTACGCGCGAAATAATTGAAGCCTTTGAAATCGAAAAACTGATAGAAAAATGTGTCAGTATGCCTTCTTTAGCTTTGTCAGGTAAGGAAACGAAGTACCTAGAATCATCGCTTTGACGCTGACGAGTGCAGATGTTGTGATTAGTGATGACACGTGTAACTCAGTGCTGTATCTTTACATGTTGTTCCCTCGGTTTTATCGATCTACTGTTTTTGTATAATAGACATGTGGGATTACAAATAAAACCATTAGCTGCAAGTTAGCGCTGTGTGTGTGTGTTGTATTTCTTCTATGTCCCTGTCATGATGCGCTACGTCTTATGAATCATGAATCCCACAAACCTTATTCAACTTATTAGGCGACGAAAAAACAACACTCACTCCAAACCGGCTAGCAACATTCTTCAAGTTGTGGGATAGTCTGTGTATGTACGGATGTACTACTGAAGATTTCCTGTGCTCTGGATCTGTATGAGTAGCGATATCGTTTGCGTTTTTCTTAACTCGCTTGATCAACTTGTGAACATGCTGACCCAAAGGTCACGGGTTCGATCCCGGCCGCGGCGGTCGCATTTCGATGGAGGCGAAATGGTAGAGGCCCGTGTACTGTGCGATGCCAGTGCTCGTTAAAGAACACCAGATGGTCGAAATTTCCGGAGCCCTCCACTACGGCGTCCCTCATAATCATATGGTGGTTTTGGGACGTTAAACCCCAAATATTATTAAACTTGTGAACAGTTTGCCGGATGCTAGCGTCCGGAAAACCTGCGTCTGTTAGTCTCGTCACTTGTTCCGAGAACCTGGTGCCCATCTGATGAGAGCAAGATCTAAACAGTGTGGTCACATGGGTGGGAGGGTTGAAGTGTTCCTTTTTTCGTTCTTGTCTTCCAATAAACATTCAGTTGCGAGTCAGCGCTGTGGTCTGTCCCTTCTTCTCTTGTGTCCGCGTCATCGTGCGCCGAGTTAAATTATGTTCAAGTACGGTTACCAACTGGCCCAGCTTTCAGTCCTTCTAGAGGACCTGTATGTCTTCTTTCGAGAACAGAACGGTAGAAAAAGGAGCGATCGGATACCAAACTTTGGCGGGTGACTCACTAGTTGGCGCTAAAGTCACCGGCAACGTCTAAGGCAGAACTACAGGCTGAAGAGAGAGAGCGGCGATTTGCAGCGAGGCTAGAGCACGCGTTCAGGCCAAGGGATGGCCGATTAGCGATTAACTATTCACGGCTTTAGCCATTAATCGCCATCGATTTGTTTTTCTGGCTAACCTCCCTGTCCTTCCTTTTCTCCTCTTCTTCGATTTGTTTTCTTTTTTCTTCATCGAATAGTCGGCATTTCATTTTATTTTTTTTCAAGTGCTGTTCGCCATTGTTTGGCTGCCTGCAATATACCGGCAGTGTCACGCCTCGCCTGAATGTTGTCTTCGGAAGCAATGTTAACAAACAGAAAGAATTTTTTGAATTCATGTCCTGGACACAGCGTATTCCTGCACACTTATTCACAAATATCCTTGCTTTTAGAACATTATAATTAATATGCAATAATGCCTTCATGGAAAATCAACATTTGACGAAAGCGAACATGACTATTTGCGTATGCGTTTTAAGAATTTAACACGATTAGTGATGCTGCTCATGCATGAATCGAACTTCTAGAGTTATATAGATGTGGTATACTTTTCGAAATTGTGGCCGAATTAGGGCAGTGTAAAAGTTTAGTGCACAGATAGATATGTCAGCAACATTGTTTTAAGATATGAGAAGCGGCCCCACAGTTCAGCGGTCCCGCGGAATAAAGTTAAATTAGCGTCTAAAGTTAAATTAGCGTCCCGGGGTGTCGTATGCTGTCATATGGTGTAGTATACGCTGTCGTCGTCGCTTGGAGTAGCGCTCCCTGTGTAACATACTGATCGCGCGTTCACGCCAAGGAGAAGTCTTCTTCATCTTGTCTTCGAGCAACTTGATGATGATAAATCAGCGCGCGCTCGAGCTTCACTTATAATCTTCACCAGAAAAACAGCTAGCGCGCTTGGCGTAAAGCACGTACAAAAATTGGAAAAAAGAGAAAGCAAGCGCAAAACAGAAGGAGAGAGAAAGGGAAAAAAATAGGAAGAAAGGCAGAAAGAGCAGGGAAGAGAAAGAAATAGATAAAGAGAGCAGAAGAAAAAATCGAAATAAAGCCGAAAATACAGAAATCAAGACGGAAAAGGAGAATGGATTTAGCCTCGTTTAGTGCTAAACAAAACGAACTGTGCAGCACCAATCTTCTCAGCTTCGCTAGCCTATGCTCTTTAGTGCGTCCTTTATCAATTGATTTTTTTCATGACAGGATGCCAGAAGAGCTACAGGAAACTTAACGGTGTCCAGCGCCTGTGAAAACAGGGGATCTGCCCACAAAACACGGCTTAGCAACGCTGCCTTCCCGTTTCTTGGTTTCAGCGAAAGCACGTTGACTCCGCTATTGCTTCCTTATTCGCCTTTGCACCTCATCGGGGAATACTTATGCAATGCCACTGAAAATGAAAAAGCGTGATAAAAGTCGCCAGAATATGAGAAGCACACGATTAAACATTTCCTATAAAGGATAGTGTTTAGGTCTTTCTGCACTTAACATGCATGTAGGCTTTACAAAACGCAATAGTGCAACGACCAGTCACAACAGCTGTTACAGCTTCGCCGACTTAAAGCGAACTTTGCAGGCAATGCTCATCAGCGCGTTTGGTCACCCAAGAAGTGTCAATAAAATGGATCGGTCCTGCGTGGCTTGAGAAAGCGGAATTTACGACCGTTTTTCGTGAATCTCTTCCCGCTTGTCACAACGCTTTTACTTTGCGCTTCGTGGGAACACTCCTTCCCTCTTCATTTCTCTCTCTCTCATTTACACTACATGGCCTACCAAATGCTTATTGCCTCCCTCTTCGAAACCTTTCGTTTGAAAATTTGCTATCTGCTCTTTCGCACTGTTTTTTCGATAACAGCAGCAGCCCTAGTCTTCCCATGCGCCATAAATGAAGGATAAACATTTTCCGAGAATATAGTAGTTATCAAGGAAACATATATTGAAATTTTTCCTCCTGTATTGTTGAATATATAATATCGGTGACTTTTTTTTTGTTAGCTTTTAGCATAGAGAATGTTATTGGAGAATGTTGCGGCTAAAAGAACAAAAAATAAATATGCGTGATTTTTCCATATAACTCAATATGTAGGATCTAGCGGGTCTTCCTTTGCGTTCATTTGAAACAAAGCGTGGGTAGATATAAGGCAACCAACAATGAGATCATTACAATACTAATAAAACGTTGCAGTAGTTACAAAAACCACGGCAGCATTAAAAACCGTGCTGAAGTCCTGCTCATTCAACTGTCATGTGTTAAAAAGAAGGTGCAGAAAAATTTATCGACATAAATGAACTAGAATATTTATTTTGTACGTCTACAAATGTGAACAATGATCATATTTCTTTTAACCTTTCTGTTCCTTTTTTGTTACGTCACATCATTCTGATCGCCTCGACTTGGCAGCACGACACGATAAGTCTAATTGCTTATCGCGACACAAACTTGTTGCTTGACGAACAGGTGCAGAAGCATGTGCCTTAACGAGCATAGCCTCTTTTCATATAACATTAAATGGATCACACATACTGTGCTCTCTTCGCTCCACACCTCCTCTGGCCCTTCAACGCGGTGATGTGCGAAAATCCTGGACCTCGCTGTTAACGAAATTGCCGGGTGCAGGGGTCGGCCATGTCTTGGTTGCATGTGCTTTACAGCTTTGTATTCGCTTACTTGCTTCGGGTCCTGTACAGAATTACTTTCCTTAGAACCTTACTCATCTTGTTAACGTTTGATGATTCCTTGTTCATCTAGATATTCTATCAGGAAACCCACGCAGGTTATCCAGCTTCATGTTGTATTACATTTTCTTTCGGCAAGCAGGACGGTGATTATCCAGTGATGTGCACACAATGGCTCAAGCTTGTGCTCCGTAACCAAGACTAGTTGAGTGCTCTGACGTGCGAAGGCCTCATTTGGCCGTAGGAGGCACCGTTCAATCGCAACTACAAAGGCTTCAACGTTGCCTCGTTTATTTGATTACTTGACCAAATGATCGAGGCAGTCGAGTCGAAAGAGGCCACCTGCTTCTTCCAGCGCGGGCATTAACCGATTAAATAAATTCGTCGACAAAAGTGCCGCCTCAGCAGAGCTGTATGGTTACCATTTAATATTCATGGTATGCCTTTTTTTTGGCTTGCCGCTGTTTTTATTTAAAGGGTACCCTTCAAGAAAACCTTGCTGATGAAGTCGAGAAACTGGGATAATGCAAGGATAACGGAACGAGAAAAGAACTGGTCATCTCGGCTTCATATTGAATCTCTCACAGTCCAGGCAACGGCGCACACACTTAATCGAAATGACAGAAACTTCCGACACGTGTACGCACGTTGCTTGGGTCGCATTTTAAAAGATACGTAAGCGAACTGTTTGGGCAACCTTTTTCATTTTTGAACAAGGCTCCCGTGCGGGAGCCGAAACGTTCCGATCTTATGTTGCTTTTATTCGTGGTCTGTGCTTCTTTTAATTGTCCTCGAAGCCTTGTTGAGCTTATGTATTTATTGGGTACTTAAAGAAGCCGCATACTGTACTTAGGTAGTCACTTCAGAGAGCTCTGTTACTGCAGGAAACTTGAATGAGAAGGTGAAAAACTTTTGATGTTGTATTGCATACGTTATTACGAGAAATGTAACCTTAAATCCTGCTCGTTTATTGACTGAGCCAGAATACTTTATTTATATATTTATTCATTTATTGCCTGTTATTTATTTATTTATTTATTTATTTATTTATTTATTTATTTATTGGACAATACTGCTGGCTTTTGCGGGAGTGCTCGCTGGGTGGCGAGCACTGGATGGTAAGCAATGATTTCCTAAATTGAGACAGCCACATAAACAAGTGCATACAGTATTATGGAAGGCACAAGTTTGCCTCACCCATCTAAAATAATAAGAGAAAATATGCAAAAGACAAAATTAAAAGTGGCACGGTCCCTTATGCATATTCCTAAAACGACCCAAATGCGAAAGCCATCTTGTTTTATTTTTCCTGTGCCTTCCCATTTTGTTGTGCGCCGTTGGCAAAAAAAAAAAAAAGTTACGGTGAACCCTGTGAGCATCATCCCCCTGCCTCAAGCTGTGAAAACTATATTCACGCTTTCTCTGAAGCTTATACGCCTGCATAATGGGTTTTTTTGGCTATGCAGTGTACTCTGCTCAGATCGAAGTTGCGGGTTTGATCGCACGGCTGCGACAGCTGCATTTGAATGAAGCGGTAGTTTTTTGCGCTGCTGGCAGGGTTGAAGGTGGATAACGGCGATGTTTCTAGAAGTATATTTATTTTTGTTATACTGAAACGTGCGCACATTTATGTTGACTCTTCAGGTCACAGTCACCTGCCACCTGGTGTACAAGTCGTATTACGTTGACGCAAATGGGCACACGTCTTCTTTGTACAAAGCGTCTAGGGCGTCCATCAAGGTTTGGTGTTAGATCCAGTGATCTTAAGCATGAAATGCTTTTAGCTGCTGTCGTCGCTGGCCTTCAAGCTACATTGAGCCAAATGCCAGCGCCGTTATCCGGGCGCATTATACATCTGGGTACTCAAACGAGAACATACAGGCATCGGGGCGAGATTTCCACGAGATATCTGGCCAATCGGCCCGAAATTTTTAAAAGTGTGATTTTGTACAGCCAACCCCTCTCACAGGGCCTCATTACGTTCCCTGACAGCGGTCCGAACAAGTTAGAAAATACATGGCTTTATAGTTCTTAGTGTTTTTTTACATTATTATTTATTTATAACTGCAGCCCTATACCCACTACATTATTATTTATACATACTACATACTATTTTATACATATACATGCTATTTATACTAAACCTACTCCATTATTTTTATACATACTGCAGCCCTAACGGGCTGAATTACTTATAAATAAAAGTGGAGTGAGCGTGCATGTAAAAAAATATACAGAAATATGGCATAAGGAAAGATTGGAACATTTAGGAAAAGATATGAGGGGAAAAAAATATATGAACATGTAAAGAAACTGTACATCACCAACGGCATTTAAAAATTCAGAAATGGGTAACAAAGGAACTTCAGGCAGGTAAGAAATTCGAACTTTCAATCATACGGGGAAAAATAACTGTATTTGAAAGTATTAGTGCGTTGATGGAATGGTCTAATGTTTGAGGCATGATAAACTTTAGTTGATGTAAGGCAAGCAGGCATTAAAATGGAGGGATTAGAGAGGTAACAAAGGGAGTTTTTATAGTACAAACGCTACAGATATTTTATGTGCCGTCGTCTTGAAATAAGGTGCAGGTTTGATTGCCGAAAGAGTAGGTCTTGGAGGAAAGTTTCGGTTGAAGTCGCGGAAAATGAAATGAATAGCCTTGCGCTGTACCGATTCAATCAGACTAACTTCGCACTGCGGGTACGGGTTCCATACCGAGGTAAGCATATTCTAGGATTGGGCGAATCGGTGTTTTGTACGCCACTAAATTAATGTTCTTCTGAGCAGCAGACAAGGTCCCACTGATGTGGCCCAGTTTTTTCAACGCTTTACTACAGATGTAATCTATGTAATTCTACCAAGACAACGTGGGTATATGTAGGATGCCTATATATTTTTACTAAAAAAAACTCTGGGTAGTGGTGCCTCATTGCAAGTATAATAAAAAAATTACGTGCGATCGTCGGTTATTAAAAGGACGTTATAACTGTGTTATTGAAATTAGTGTTCATTTTTCAGGCAGCGCACCAATCGCAAAATGAAACGAACGCTTTCCTCAGGCACTAATGATCAGCGATGGAACCAACTGGCCTATACATAGCACAGTCATATGAATTGGGGTGGATCTTAGAAATAACGTGATCTGGGAGGTCATTAAAAAACAATCAGAATATACGCGGATCAAGTACGCATCCCTGTGGCACCCCTGAGGAGATGTCAACTACAAATGATTCCGCTGAATCATAGCATACGAATTGGGAACGCAGAGATAGGAAACTGGAAATCCATGACACCAACTGGGGGTTTTATTTGGAATAATACGGAGTTTTAAAAGCGATTTCCAGTGTAGTACAGGGTCAAAAGCCTCGCTTATGTAAATGAGAAGGGCGTCAATCTGATTACCTTGATGTGAAGAGATAGGTCATGGGTGAATTCCGCATTGTTTGCCCCACTACTGATGCAGTAACTTTTTGCACGCTGAACTCATCTTTAACTGTTACAATAGCGACGTTCCAAAGGCAGATACAGCACCATGCATTTCAAATTTTAAGAACCTATTTTAAGGAACTGGCGCTGTTTTGAACACCAGCGCTGGGCTAGCAAGTGGCCCGTGAGTTGCCGTTTTTTTTCGAGAGATGGCGACACTGTGCGTGCGGTCCATCCCAACTTCCATTTAGAATCAATAAAGTTTATTTTCTCCTCCGCCTCCTGCTGCCACGTCGTGGCCGAATCGGGCGCATGTATATGCTTGGCAAAGTCCAACATTTATGTCGCACACTGACGGTGAACAATTGTGTGCATATGGACGAGTGGAACAGAGTAGTGCTGTGCAGTTCGGTGTGGTGTGCGCTTGCGAACATTCAGAATATTTTGGCTCGTATAATCTCCAACTAATCTGCTTTGCCGGTGGGCATTTCATGCTTTCATCCACTCTCAATTTTGAGAGCCACGTATTTTTAAAAATTTTTGTTAATGACATTTCTTTTCCGATCAGGAATTCTTTAATTTTCTTTGACGATGACATCAAGCTATTTAATAAATTCCTTCAGTGAATGATTCTCACCCACGGCATTCAGATTTGTGACGGTTTTGTGAATGGTGCTAGAGCGGTAACCTCTCCCTCAATGCTTCAAAGACGAATGTCATCAGTATCACTCTCAAAAATATCTAGCGTGTCATTTGCATACTCTGCCAATTTTGTGTCGTTATGCAAGGCTGGTGAGATAATTCGGTGCTGTTTGTGACAGCACCTTACAATTTTCTGCTTACACTGAACATGTGGCTCTATATGTGGGGTCTTCGTTCCTTCGGCTACGTTTGCGGAACATACAGAGAATTCAGTTCTTCTATATCTTTCGAGTAGTTGTACACCGCTATGAATTATTCTTATATCGAGTATCCATCTGTGATCTAGAATATTATATTTTATTCCAGCAGTAGCATCACTGAACGAGTCCGCAGAACATTCTTAAGTAGATACCAGTGTTGTACACGTTCCTCCAAAACGGGAACTGAAGCTCGTTCCTCGTTCCTTCACAATTTCGGAACGAGTTCCCGTTACAAGTTCCTCAAATTCAAAAGGAACTCGTTACAGTTACATTTCCAAAATTGGAACGTGTCGTTACATTAACGTTACAATTCACTTTTTAATAAATATATAGTGTCGGATAATCGTGAGGCAAAATAAAGTGAGCAATGTAAAGCTCCCATCAAGCTACATATATCAAACGAATTTAACATTGCCGACAGCAAGTTATACATAAGTAAATAAATCTAAATAAACGCTCCTAGACAATTTTTTTCGCGAACACCGGCCTTACTACATACATGTAACTGCAACTTTCGTGCTCGTCAATTTCAAGTCCAACACATGTGGCACTTTTCGCTCTTCAAAGGTGCAGTCAGGATACTGCACTTAACGTATTCAAATAGAAATCTTCACCAGTGCGCCAATATAATTGAATCTCTTGCACAGGAAATCGCATCGAAAGTAGTATATGGTCACTAACCTAAGAGATGTAGTATGCGAGCAAATGGAAAGTCAGCCAGAATGGTATATTGCATTGGTGATGTGTTTATCCTTACCATCGTTCTAGTGCAGAATGGGAAATTGCAGTTATTTGATGTATTCGCTCTAGAGATGAGTGCTGATTCAATATTTCAGTGTGAGCAGAAAATAATGTTCAGGACACACATTTGCACCGTAGTGAAGTCCCCGGTTCACAGTCAGCGAACATATTTCTGTATATTTCGTCTTCTGTCTTTCTATCTTTTGCTCTCTTTCTTGCCTTTCGTGCTCTTATTTTCTTTCTTTGTCTTTCTTTATACATTTCTCGCTATCTCTCTGCGTGCGTTCGCTGGCCTTCCATTTTCTTTCTTTTTCTTTGTCTTTATA
>JALIZH010016749.1:0-27579 GCA_030522465.1 Rhipicephalus appendiculatus
ATACAGCGCGCCCGCGTATTCACGAAGCTGCTGCGGTGGCGTCAATTTCTCTCGCGCTTTCTTTTGAAGCCGTCCAGAGGTCATTTTTCAGAACGCCCCCGAGAGAGCGCGGATCGAGGCGCCTGCACGCAGGCGGTGCGCGCGCCTTCGGACCGCGGTTTATCGAGCTGTGTGAGATGATTGGCCAAACAAGGCGGATCGGTCACGTTAATGGCGACGGCGGGCCGAAGAGAAAGAGCGGTTCCTCCTCATTGCGAGGAGAGCGGCCCGCCTCCGAGAGGAGGATTACGGGTGGCGGGGAAGAAGAGACTCAAGCCTAACGCACGCGCGACGTCTCTTCGCGTCGGCTCGGCGCTCCTTCTTCGTTGTGGGTTACGCCGGTCACGAGGGAACAAGGTGCGCGCAATTTTTGTCACCGCGTGCGCGCGCTCCCTCCTGACCCCCTGCCGCCCTTTTTTTGGGTGCTGTACACGGCGCACCTGTGAGGTCCTGCACGGGCATGTCAATCCCGCAGTCGACATTCCGAACTGCTGTGTCGCGAAGAGCGTTAGGCTCAGTCAATGTCCGTCTCAATGCGGCAAGAGCGGGATCTCCCGCGCCCACCTCGTCAACTGACATCCGGATCCTCAAGTCAGGTGCGTTATACGAGTTCCCCCGGCTGTGCGCGATTTCCACCGCGACAACAGCGTGGGCGTGCTGCTCATGGCCCCTCGACAACCCCGTGTGCACTTAGGTGCGCAAAGCCGCATCGATCGCGCCTTAGCGCACACCTCAGTCCGACGCAGCAAGTCAACACCGATACGCCCGTTACGGGAGACAAGCGGTATAATGCTGTAGTGAACGATTCTTAATTGAACTTACAAATTTCGATCACCACAGTAATAGGTTCATAAATAATTAACTCGATGCACAGACAATATCACTTGACCTTTCCCTCACCCCAGCCCAATCTATGCCAGCTGGAGAGGAGAGGAGAGGAACTGGGCTATTTAATCCATGGATTCCTAGTTATTTGGTATGAATATGGACACGATGGCGCATGCGATACGAAGTGCGGCTGATGCGAAGCTAGCGAATTCTTGATTGCTTCTTCAAACAAGGAACATATACTAAATACAAGAGATACATGACGCAGATAATGAGGAAGAGAGCCAGAAGAAATAAGTAAAGGAGAGAAAGAAGCTGCTGGCCTCTGTAAGCCCTCATTGCTTACAGACAGTCGGCGCAACACTCGCTGCCTTGGCAGTCACGCCATCGTCGGAGATGGCGTGCGGTCGCAGTCCTGACGTCGTCGTCTCCATCGTTGTCGTCAAGCGGTCATCGTAAAATCCACTTGCCGCTATAACCCCGCAATAAATTACATAAGAAGACCGAAACCGTTCCATTTCTTGCGCAGCACTGAAAGGTCACCCGCTTTCCACATGCCTGATGAAAAAAAAAAAAAACCGGCAGATTCCACGCATTGTGGGAATCGATGTAATGCGAAGCAGCCAGCAAGGAGCAAAAGCATGCTGTACATATCATGCACGTCATGATTTACATGTTAGGTTCGTCGTACAATGGCGTCACGCAATACCAATTTTGGTGTATATCAAGCTAGCGAAACCATTGCATGTAAATCACGTTCTACATGACATGCATGTCATGATTTTCATGTTACCACCTGTCATTTCTGTTTGTCATCAGTCACGTCGCGCCATACCAAATTTGATGTATATCAAGCTAGCGAAACAGCAGCGAGCGTACGATGAGCGTGGTATGCAAGTCATGTTGCTCATGACTAGAGACCGGATTATAGGCAAATGCCTATTTTGTTCCTTGCGTTCCTATCGTGCCACATTGACATATGAGCGCGAATTAGAGGTTAAGAAGGGCTTTGATAGTGTTTTTATAGTGCCTATAAATGCCTATTTCTGGCGATCGTGCCAAAACGACTATAAGTGCCTATAAATGCCTCTTTTTCCAAATGGGTGCCTATATGAACACTATTTAACCCCAATTTCACTTTCGAGTGCAGTTTGAGACCGTTCTTCATGTTACCAGGCAACATTGCCCTTTAAGAATACTAGGGGGTTCACACTAGCCTTCTAGTTCAACCAATTTCCGGAAAACAACCGCTAGCAGCCGTAAAATGGGACGCGCCGGCCATCTTACGCCAACGCGCTCAGGTGTCGCGAGCGGCTAAAGGAGGAGAGGTTCCGGAGAGGAAAAGACGCTGTTTCTGCAACACTAAATGGGAGCAAATCAACGTCTACTATGGAATGCGGAGAGGGAAATAAACATGGGAAGAGGAGATGAGAAGAAGGGAAAGTGGCGTCCATGGTCGAGTACGCGGCGGTTGGCTTCAAGAGCCGTTTGTACATTCCAGTGTCCTCAAGGAAGTGAACCACCTTGAAGACATGGGTGCGGCAATGGGCAAGAAATACGAGGTCCCTCTGTGCAGCCACGGGAAGGTGACGGACGAATGCGAAACCATGGAGTGCTGTCAGGGGAAAGGATAGTGTAGATCAAAAAGTACGAAAAATGTGATGTGCACGCGGGTTTGGTTTTGTTTGTTGATGCGTGCCCAATGAAGAGCGTTGGACCACAATAATTTTTCAAGTTGGTTCATTACGAGCGGCGAAACCATTATGCGAGGAGGCGTCATGCGCACGCAAGGTCACGCGCGCATGAACTGCCTGAGCCAGGTCATGCACGCGAGAGGTGTTGTGTCATTTCGGCGTTCTGTGTAGTGTACTGCCTATTTCTTTGGGATGGATCTCTCAGTGCGCGCACGTTTGGAGAGGCTGGTACGGATCATGTATCCTTACCGCAACACACCGCGTCGCACAGTTGGAACTGTTGTTAGGGGCAATGCACCAAAATCACACCAAGCGTTGTGAGGGCTGGTGCCGGCGCGACGCGGGAACAGCGAAAACACGAACGCATACGAAATCGAGGCAGATTACTCTCACAGCTCGCTGCGATTCGAAGAAATAAAAAATAAAAATGCAAACACATTCCGCTTGAGTGTTTTATTATTTATCTCAATTTTCATTCATCTATTTAAGCAATATATTACAGAGATTACACATGTCGCCTCGAATAATTCTCGCAGTGTCACGTGCTACTGCAAGCGATGTCAGAGCACCAATGTCTACGTAGAGGAGCGACGTTAGAGCTCGGATAACTACACAGGAGCATTCTTTGTTGTACGTCAACCCCTCCATCTTGGGTCGCGCGCCTGCGAGAAGGGCAAGCGGTGTTCATTTTGAAATTTCACATTTTTCCGCGGCGCGTAACGTTGCAAATCTTGGCAGACGTGATCGTGAGCGTTCAGTTCATGCAAAACACTTGTCATTTGAAAATGCTCAGACCTGGTGAGGGGCCCTTTAAAGGTGTTCGTCGACAGAGTAGCAACTGACTCTACGCAATTAGACCCGGCCAATACGAGGCAATCCTCCCTTCTGTTTTTTAGCGGTCTGACTACCTGTTTCTGTGCATGCCGAAAATAAAGATCCTCGACTGTGTCGATTCCACGGTGGACACTTTACTCACCATGATAGAGAATAAAAGGAGAGACTGTGTTCAACGAACCATGCGGCAAAAAGGACAATTGCGTGGCTATGTTCAACTGTTGGTGCCTTTGTGTCATCGTGAACAATAACATTTCCTGCTTTCGTGTCGGAAATACAGGTCGCATACGTCATTGTTTGAAATATTTCGAATTTATGTAAAAATTTATTGTGCCTATATTTACTATTTTGGAAGCCTAAAACTGTGTTTTGCCTGCCTATTTTTGGCGCCTAAAACGCGCTTTTTAAGTGCCTAAAAATCCGGCCTCTACTCATGACATGTCATAATTTCCATATTCTCACTGGTAATTTACGTTCGTCATACAATCACGTCACGCAATACCAAATTTCGTGTATATCAAGCTAGCGAAACGGTCGCGAGCGTGCCATGAGCGTGGCATGCAAGTCATGTGGCACATGACATATGATGGTTCCATATTACCATTTCTCATCTATGCTAATCATACAGTCACGTCGTGCAATACCAAATTTGATGTATATCAAGCTAGCGAAATGGCCGCGAGCATGCCATGAGCGTGGCAAGGTAAATCATGTCGTACATGACATGCTCGTCATGATTTTTATATTACCACCTCTCATTTATGTTGGTCATGCAGGAATGTCGCGTCATACCAATTTTTTGGATATATCATGTTAAGGAAATAGCCGCAGGAGCACCATGGCCATGGCGTGTAAACCATACCGTTCGTGACAAGTTATTCATGATTTTCAAGATATGACCAGTCAGTCACGTTCGTGATACAGTCATGTTATGCCATACCAATTTTGGTATAAATCGCATGAACGATACGGTCTCGGGAGCACAATGTCGTAGGTGGCTAGATAGATAGCTAGATACGCTCAAAGCCGCCGAAGTTCGCTGAGAAATGCTTCGCATTCAAAATAAAAACGCCAACATGAGCCTTGGGAAAATGCGCTTTTAAAGCAATATATTTTTTCTCTATGACAGCAACATCGCTACGTGTAATTATCGTTTTTAACCTTATTTCTAAGTTGGCACCTTTGTGTACACGCATGATACGGTAGATTGTCACGTTATGTTGGTTGTTTTGTCGTCAGATACGTTGTGGAAACTGCACCTTTTACGTCTTGCACGAACCACTCAGTCATCTAAGGATTTCTCGTTATGTCGGCAGGGCAGCCAACAAGCAGTACCATTGCAGTACCATTCGCATGCGTTCTGTCTTGCGTTGTGATTATTCCCATTTCTGAGGGTTTATTTTGTATAATGTCCGAGGCCAACTTGGTGCCTTTACACATCCAAGTTGAAATACGACCAAGGAGATTGAAAGAATTTTAAACCTCTTTCACTACAGGTACGTGTGCCGACAACACACTTCTCTTGTTTTATGTGGTGATTGACTGTGATAGATCCACTACCACATTGCTGAACTGAAATAAAGACTTGACTGATTGACTGAGACTTCACTGAACGTCGTGTTGTACAAAGGCGAATGACTTTATGATGTTCCACGGCGAAGCCTGGTCAACATCACTGCCGCTTATGTGCCTTTCTCTCTGTCTCTCTCTCTCACTGCAAGCGATGTGGGTAGCACTTTGATGTACGCTTTTCAGAACTTGTTGCAGACTATCTTCTACGCTCACAGGTGCGTGTCTAGAATGCTGTGAATCAATCATTTACTCTGACAAAGGGAAGTATGTGGATACTTCATTAATCAGGGGGAGTTAGAAAAGGCGTCAGGAATCAGGTCATAGCACGAAAAGACCGGAACAAAGGAAAACGACAGGACGTGTGATTGTCCTGTCGTCTTCCTTTGTCCTTATCTTTTCAGTGTTATGGCTTCATTATCTGTACCGAACGAACTAACGCAAAAGTCGGTACTGTTGGCATCTGGAAGTTTTGGTGTATTAAGAAGACGGTACCGGCGAGTCATCGGCATCTCTTGAGAGCGAAACGACTTTTGCCCGAATATTTCGGAAGCTCGACAGCGACATGTGAAGTGAAGTAGAGATTGATGGTCATAGACCTCCTTTGAGGATTCCGTCAATAAGACACGCCTGTGTTTTCTAGAGAGAGAAAAAACAACAGCCCTGTACAAACGTGGAGCTGACAAACGCGCCACGTTAAACGTCACTTCACGTAGTGCTCCCGGCGTCTTTCTGCCTTCGTTTGCTTTTCGACCACATCACACGTGTCTATGAAACCCCGGGTGGTATGTTTGGAGAGCAAACATCACTGGCTCTGTTAACACGGGGCGTGCTGCTCAACCCACCTACTGTTTTTTTTTTTTTTTTTTGTTGTTGCTGGCGTTTGAGGATAGCTTTCGCGAAACGGAGGATTTCGGCGTGCGGGGCCTGTCTTACGCCGATTCTCCTCGCCTGTGCTTTCCCAAAATCCACAAAAATGACACCAGTATAAGACAAAGAGAAGCAAGTAGTGTGTACAGAGCGAAAAGTAGGTCAAGGGCAGTGTTCTTTGTCTGACGCTTCACGGCGTTACGTGTTACGTGGTCGTTGGATAGAAAGCTGCGAGGCTGACTCTCGTCAAACCGGTGTTGCAATTCCGTTGCCTCAGCTCTCGGGAAAACCCTCCTTCTAGACAGAAGCGAATGAGACTGTTAAGTTGGAGAGTAAACAGATAATCTATGGAAGAGAAAACACGTCTTCCGGGGGGCGGACATTCATGTGACCAAGTTGATTGAGGCCACGACAGCAGCAAACTGAAAACACGACTGGAACCAGCCGTAAAATCTCGAGCAATAAATCCTTATCGGGAATGACAGGTCTACTTAAAATGCTGCACATACTAGCCAAGAGCAGCCAAGCAACGTCTTTGGCATGCCGACGGGCCACATTCTGCGCTGCGGATTCTGCATTTACATTATTCATGCTTACAGCTTTCGGGGGAAGGCATATCCCATCCGAAATGGACGTGTGGTTACATTTGTGAGAAAGGTATCTATTGAGCGGCAGCTAGCAAAGCTTGCAGAGCGCATGCGTGCACATTGTGAAGCAATAAAGGTAAAGTTGCTCGATTTTGAGAAAGCACGCGTTACAGAAAATGCAACGTAGTTAGGAAAATAGCCTAGTTGTTTGCATTGCTTTCAATACAAGAAGTATTGCCATAATTATCTTGTTTTCTTGGTAGAGATTTTATATGCCAGAGAATATCTTAGCCGTTCAGCTCTATACTATTATGGGCACACTGAAACAAGTCCACCGTAGCCAAAAAGCGCACAGCGTTCCATTTCCGCCCTAGAAATGAGACGCATCAAGACAGCTTCGGCATTTGGCATGCGGTCTCTCACTGATGGGGTGCAGTGCACCAAACGTTAGACATACCAAACTCAATAAAACCGACTGGTGGGCTAGTTGGTACTGCATTTCTTATTACTCAGCGCAAGGAGACACCAACACGAGAGAGGAGACACAGGACGCGGTTGTTAGTAGCGCCGTGTCCTGTGTCTTCTCTCTCGGGTTCGTGTCTCCTTGCGCTGAAACATAAGACATACGAAACTTCATCAAATAAACATGTCACTGCAACTGCTGCGTGCATCTGGACTTCATCGACGCGATGCTTCGCTGCTCAGCCGGCTTTCATTGGGTGTTGCCTTCGCGAAGGCTCATACTACTTCAATTGGAGTTGCTGGCGGTACGGCACGCCAGGTCAGTCGCACTGAGGAAAACATCTACCACTTGTTATGCTTCTGCCCTCGGCTTCCCTCAGAAAAACACCTTCTTACATGTGGGAACAACTGGACGATCGGGCGCTCTCCGCGCAGGTGCCTCGGGAACACCGTCCTCATCGTTTGTTGGCTCACCAGGTAGTGGGGGGCAACCTTGTGCCTATTGAGGACGTCGGTCCTGTGCGAACGCCTCTGACTAGTGTTGTTATCCCACACGCATCAGCACAATCACTGCTCTTTTCTTGTTTTCCTGCTTCCCTTCTTTCGCACCTTTATATTCCCATTTCTCATTCACGCGCGCATCGTAGTCAAAGGGACCGTTTTTTACAGCGAAAGCTGTTATGAGATCACAACAAGGGTCGTTTTCGCGCCGGAGTTGTCCGCCGTCGCCGCCGGTGTCCGTAACCACTATCGCACGAAATAAGAAAACACAATAAATAAAAAAACCCGGAAAAGGACGGACGCGTAGAAACAACGTGCTGCAGGAACTAATCGCGAGGGCCACGGTCATGATGCAGTACGTTAATTTACTGTTCCCAGAGGACGACACCACCCCGCCGACCAAGAGCCCTGCGGGAAGAGAGTGTAAGATATAAAAGGCGCGTTTGTAACGCTTGCAGAGTGTGTGACCGTGGCGCAGTGGATAGCTTGCCCGGCCTCTGTTGTCGCGGACTAAGAGATCGTGGGTACGACTTCCGTTGACTGAAATTTTTTCCTTTGCCATCTTATCGTGTGCATTTTTTTCGACGTCATTTCCGTGACGGAAATACATCACTGAAGTCTTGGTGGATCCCGACATAAAGCACTTGCGTGTTAAAAAAGTACCGCAGCTTGCACTAAGTCGTGCAATACTGGGTCACAGCAGAGCTGGTGAACTGGTGGTAGATCTGTGCAGTGCATTTACTATGTATTATGTAGTATTTTTGCATTTATTATGTATGATATATTGTGGGATAGCTGACGTGTTAAACGTAGCATATCTCGCCTATCGTATTTATTGCATCCAAGGGCAGACAAATTGGCGCCCGTGTTCTGGGAGCGAACTAGAAGAGGAAGAAGATGACGGTCAGAGCGCGTGCCGGTTTATGAAGATGGTGGTTTTTCTTACGCCACACGGCAAACTATACTTTCTATACTGTACTATACAGGGATCGCTTCTTTTTCTATATAATTTTTTGTGTTTGTCGCTGTCTATCTCTTTTTCTCTGTACATTTTTTTCTCTGTGCTTCTGCTTCTTTTCTTTTTTTTTCTGTTTATCTTTCTTTCTGTGTCTTTGTGTCTCTAACTCTCTCTGTGTGTAGCCGTTCTCTCGCCTTCTATCTTTTTTCCTGTTTCTTCCATTTGTTCTTTCTTTCTTTCATTCCATCTTTTTTTCTTTCTTTCTATGCAGTCCGCCTCCCACCTTCTATGTTTTTTCTCTGTTTCGGTCTTTCTCTCTATTTCTTTCTGTGTCTTTCTGTCTTTTTCTCCTTTCTTCTCTTTCTTTCTCTCTCTGTTTCTGTTTCTTTTCCTTTCTATATCTTTGTTCCTACATTTCTCTCTGTGCGTTTCTTTTCTCTTTTTTTTTCCTTTCTATATCTTCGTTCCTATATTTCCCTCTGTGCGTAGTCGGCCCCTCACCTTCTATCTCTTTCTCTGCTTGTTTCCTTTCTTTATATTCCTATCTTTTCATTTTTCTATCAATGTCTGTCTTTTTACTCTTTCTCCCATCCTCCTTTCCCTTCTGGTAACCCTCCCATCTTTCTTCCTCCCTTCCCTTTCCCACCACATTGCGGTACTATACAATACAAGGTGATGCTCCGCTCTGCCAGTGTGCCTGGATAGCCGAATGGTTAGGACGCTCGCCTCGGCAAAAGTTTCTTTTAAATGCGAATGCATTTCTTAGTCGGGCTATGTCAGGCATCCGGCGTTGTGCGGCGTTGGCATTGTCCGCGGCGGCCTCCGCGCACCGGCAGGTGTTATCCCTCCGCTCTCACTCCCTCTCCCATAGCAACAGCTGCGGGCGCGCGCGCTTATCCTCGCCCCTAGCAACCGGAGCAGGTGGTGCGGGCGGAGTAGCGGAGAGTGAGTGGAGAGGAGGAGCGCGCTCTGGTGTGTGAGGGCGCTGCATCGCGGGAGCTCGGCGGAGCTCCCGCGTGTGTGGAGAGAGTGTAGGAGAGGGTAGGTGCAGTGCTTCGCCGCTCCTTCTCTCGCCGTTCGCTCTCTCCTCCCTGCGCCCCACTCTCCCGTCCGCTCGCTCGCACGTATATATATGAAAAAAAAGAAAAAAAAGGAAAAAAAGAAAAAAAAATTAAAAAAAAAATAAAAGAAAAACGAAAAAAAAAGAAAAAAAGAACAAAAAAAGGAAAAAAATAAAAAATAAAAAAAAACAGAAAAAAAAAGCTAAAAAAAAAACAGGCGCTGCGCCGTGCTCCCGACCGGGCTGCAGAAATTAGGCGCCTTTTTTCTTCTTCGAACCACAACCACCATATATAAATGGACTGAAGCGCGCGCGAAATGCATTCGCATTTCCTCACGATTCCCCTTCGGGGAGGTGGGGGCATTTTTTTCGCCGAGAATTTCTCTCTTTCACTTTCTTTCCATTTCGGTCTCTATATCCTTTCTTTCTTTCTTTCTTTCTTTCTTTCTTTCTTTCTTTCTTTCTTTCTTTCTTTCTTTCTTTCTTTCTTTCTTTCTTTCTTTCTTTCTTTCTTTCTTTCTTTCTTTCTTTCTGCACTCATTATCTTGCCCATGAACTAATTGCATCATACACTGGACAAATCGACCGGACAGATATATTACAAATAATCTCTGCCTATCATCTTATAGAAGTCATATTTCTTTGCTGTTTCTCGGCAGCGCTAACTAACAGACAAAATTGGCATGGCTCAGAAAGTTCCGACCAGATAGGGAGAACGAACGGAAAATTCGGAATAAAATAGAAATGACGTAGGGTTACGTATACAGCCTATGGTCGTAGTTCTTGCTTCTCTGAACTATCTCAATCTGGGAACGCGCTCCAATGCACAGTGGCAGCGCTACTGCAGCCTATTATTTTTTTTGCACGCTGTAATAATAATAAACCTGTGGTATTTAACTCGACGTGGCATGTATGATACGTTAGGCAATGCAAGTATGAAATCTATCCAACTGGCATTTATTGCCTGTTTGAGGCAATAGACACAGATTCCATTGAGTGGTGACTCGATGATCCTCCGTCAGCGCTGGAAAAGCACACCAAGCGTCCTAAAGCGCTGGTTGGCGCGACGGAAATTATTTATGCAACCCTGGGTTCCGCGGGAAACGCTTAAAGGCTCTCAACGTGTTTGCCTGCCAGCTGAACATTTTAGCACGAAAGTGTTTTATGCCGGGGTCCACCAAGATATCAGTGACGTATGTCCGTCACGTAAATGACGTTGAAAAAATGCACATGATCAGAAGACAAAGAAAAAAGTTCCGTCAACAGGAGTCGAACCTGCGATCTCTTCGTCCGCGACAAGAGATGCCGAGCACGCTATCCACAGCGCCACAACATGCCCCGAGTAGGCGACCTTAGCCCAAGTTCGGCGTCCAATCAGTGACGCTCTTCTGGTGTCACACCGCTTTCTCTGATTCCGCTCTCACCGTACAGCTATACTATGATAGCTATACCGCAAGCATCTATGACCACAAGGGTTTGTTTAATCATTGATCATGAACGTTAGTCGTAGCGACAAAGATGTGCCACCAAACGTCTACGTGGATGCATCCACGTTAAACGGTGCTATAACTGTCAAACACCAATAGACGGTGTGCAAGCTCTCTTATATCAATGTACAGTAAACATTCAACTATTTCTGTAAGAACGCGTTTCGCTTTCGTGTTATACCGATTCCTATGATGGAGGGATCAACCATGTTTTTTTTATGTGGTCACATGCACCATCGCATAGCACAAGCAATATCACGACATTCATGCATTACATAGAATAAGGGACACGTTGACGGCTTTCTACGCCACCTGGTGACGAATGCACCCGGTGCGTATACAGTTAGAGCATAACACTCTGCTAATAGAGGGCAAGAGTTGAAACCCAGACGTTGGAGAATTTCTAAGATTTTAATTTGTTTATGTTACACTGTGTAGATATGAGCTGCGCTGAGATCCATCATGCGCGCTCGTGCGCGTGCTTTTTGTCGTCACTAACACATCTTGCGAGGCAGCTGCAGAGATGCTATTGGGCGCGAGATCGAGTCGAGTCGCCGCCTGGCGGCTAGTGACTCAAGCGCGCCTAGTGTGGACAGCTCCCTGTGTCGTCTGCTAGCCACGTCATCTTTGCATGTGCGCGTACGACATGCACGTCCTCATAGGCCGGTTTGTTACGTTACATTAGCGCAAGTTTAACTGCTTGTACGTATACCTAACACGATGTACAGAAGCATTTGGCCTTGCTCGACTGAATATGAACTGTAATAAGATCAGTGAGTGCAGCTTTAGAGGGCGTTGTGTATTGTCCTCGTACCCTCCGGTCGCAAAAATTATTTCAGTGTGGGTGCCGCTTCCTGGTTCAAGCACATCGTAACGTGCACTTGGCGTCGTCCCAAACAAAAGAAGAATTAAATAGTATGTGAATGCAGCGTTTTTGCGACTCGGTGGTAAACAAAACGAGGCTCTAGGCCATGCAGTTTCGCGTTGTTAGGAGTAATAGCGATGTTGAAACTGCCCAAACTACCACCGTTATCATAGCGGCGCCTAGTAGCAAGACTAAAATTTTTATTTTTAGTTAAAACTGATTCTTACTTCGAGCCATTAAAGATTGGAATGCCCTGCCATCATCAGTTGTGCAGTGCACCTCAGCAGAAACCTTCGAAAATTGCATAATAGCGGCATTACAAACCTGAGTACTAATGTTTATGCGTGCTTATTCTTTTACATGGTATACATGCTGTCCTTTTTTTTTTTTTTTGACACGTAGCATGAATTAGCCGCATCATGACCAACTCATGTTGCTGTTCAAGTACTAATTGGTTGTTTCTTTGGACTGAGGAACTGACTTGCCTTTGCTACATTCGCTTCATATTTTGATAATCAATGTTAAAATTATGAGCATACCTGAATTTTCATGTTTGACACTCTATTGTTGTAGGTTTTGCTGTAACACCAACTTTGTTGTGTTGCCTTACAACCAAGTACGTAACGGCCGTATGGCCAACAGCATTCTGAATAATTAACTGCGGCACTGAAGTTCATCGGTTGTGCGGTGAGCTTTAGTTGCGCTTAAACGGTCGTGGTCCTACTACAGAGATATATTTCCACCAAGAAAAAGTCTGACGCTTCGGTACCTAAACTGTCCCCTGAAAAAAGCAAGAAATGGAATGACATGGAAGTGTTAAAAGGGGAGTGGCCGTGCGTAATATTTATTTGGGGCAAAATTTACGCAGTAACACCCGTGTGCTTAGATTTAGAAGCGCTTTAAAGAACCCGGATGTTCAAAAAATTAATCCAGATGGCATGCCTTACATTGATGTCCTATAAGTCACGCAAAACCTCATCTTTTTTTTTTTTTACATTATCTTGAGCATTTGTGTGGTGTTGTTATAAATTGATGGAACGCAGCGGGCATTATTCCCTTGAAAAAAACATACTTGACCCATAAAATAACCGGACGTTTGTTGCATCACTGTAACGTGCGTAATCAATCGATGAAAGCTAGCTGAACTGTTACCTTTTGATACTGTTACTGGAGCAAGAACAAGTGCGTACGTGCTAAACGTCTCCGTAGTGCTAAAGCGCTGTCAGCCACGCATCGTTTCTCACTAAACTTATCAACCGCCCTACATTTAATGGAGAACTGAATGAGAAAAAAGATTATGCAATTGCGGTCAACGTGAAAGCTGTAGAAAGTGCAGAGCAGTGATTTGCATATCCTTTAGCGGCGAACTCGAGGAGCACGTCTTCAGGGGCTAGTTGGAAATAAATTATTATGTGAACTGGAACTGCGCTTGAGCCGAGACATCAGAGTGGAAGTAAGCAGTACGAACGCAGCCTGTGAGCGTCGCTGAAGAATCTGCGCTCCTTGAGGGACGTCCCCTATCACGGGCAAGCGCCCTGTAGTTCCAACCGAGTCTGCTAGGCCTCCATGATGGGAAAGAAAACCTCCATTCGTGATGCATCGGTGTCCTGTCCCCCTCCTCCTTTCCCCTCATAATTTCTCACATCAATCCTTCTCACCTTCATTTCACTTTTCCTTATTATTGGTATACTATACTATACAGTTGTCACGGTGTATAGTATTCACCGTAGCAGGTTACCCTCCGAAATAAGGACGAAGCGGACGTTCTTATAGCACACACACATACACACATTTAATAAACTCTCAAAGCACTCGCGTTAGACAAAAATATGCTATAGAAAGGTATTATCTACACAAATCACAGTCCACGTAAAAGGAGGAAATGTCAGACGGCACACATCACCCTGATCCCCGGCTGGTCATGACGAGCGTTCCGTAACGAATGCTGCAGATACGTGGAAGCAGTGCTTGACCTTTGCGAGTCCAGACCTTTGCGCGTCCAGACCTTTGCGCCGTCGGTGCACCGCAGGATGACTGGAGTAGGGGGACGGTTTGAATGCCAAAGGACATGTGGCAACCGTTTAGGGCCACACGCTCAAGGACATCGGGCATCGGCAGGAGCCAGAATTGCTCATCGGCATGGCTGCTTCTTCCGCCGTTCCTTTTTCTTCTCCCTCCTCGCGCTGCTCCTCCGCTTCTTTTCTTTCCGCCGTCTGTATTACCGTGGCTCTAGAGCGTTGCCGTCATTGTCGTTCACTTAACCAGTGTCCTTATGCGCACCACATCACAACAGGGTTATACTATGCTCTGTCCTCTTTCCTCCTCGTCCTCACTTCTCCTTCCCACACCCTTACTATATCATACTATGCATGCCTATGCTATACATGATTTTGCCTGCGTGATGCCATACATGGCTACGCTGTGCTGTACTCTCTCCCTTCCTCCTTTCTTCCCTCCTCACCATCGCTTATCTTTCACCACCTTGCTATATTTCGCTGTGTTATACATGAGTTGTCTTGCGTGACGCCAAGCGACGACATGAGATGACAGCCTATGATGACAGCATAAGGAAGCATACTCCATGCCTTCTTCCACTTCACTTTCGTTTCCCGCTATCTATAGGTGCCTGTCCTATAATAACTGCCTAACGCCATATATAACTACGCTATGCTTTGCCCTCTTTCTCTCTCCTTACGCTCCATTGTACCCTCACTTACCTTCTTACCACGCGCGGCTATGCTGTGCATGGCTCTGCCGGCGTGACGCAATACATACCATCGCTACGCTATACCCTCATTCTTCCTCCTGTCCATTCTTCTCACCCCAACTTTCCTTTCCCACCACCTTGATGTAAATCGCTATGCTATAATGGTTCTGCCTGCCATGCATGAATGTTATGCTTTATCTTTTCCTTTCCATCCTTCTCACTCTCGCATAACTCCGCCTCACCCTCACGTCCCTTTCATACCCCCTTGCTATACACGACTATGCTATACATAGAGCTGCCTGTCTAACGCCATAGATTGCTATGCTCTCCCTTCCTCCTCTGCTTCCTCCTCCCCTTCACTTCCTTCCCGGAGCCTTCAATTCGCTTTCCCACCCCCCTTTGCATACATACGGCGATGCTTCACATGGTCTTGATTGCCTAAAGCCGTGTTAAGACTACGTGCGCTACGTACGATTCTCGGTAAGGATAGTAAGCGTGAACGCAAGCAACGTAATGAGCTTGTTCAGACTTCGTTGTACTTAGCGTAAAGTACGTAACGTAAGGGACGTAAATGTTGGCGGGCCCGCGACTTTTACAACTACTGATGCGACCATTACGTACTACCAATGGGCAAAGCAGTTTCGGTTTTCACTTTCCGTTCGCGGGGCTTCCGGCCTCTCCAGGTTCCGCGTCTTCATGTGCGTCTTGAAAGCCCTGCAGTGCCGCGTCTGTGCAGTTGGTTTGCCGGACTAGAGGGCAGACGCGACGTGCGTTAACGTTAATGAGAGTGCACGCCGCGTCTCCTCTTTAGCCCGGACAGCCCAGCCATGGCCAAACACGCGAACCTTGCTAGGATGCAACAATTGTAGCAACGACGCAACGCACATTCAGAGTGGTGATTGGCGCGCCCTAAAAAAAACTTCCCCATCTCCCGCTAAAGGGGACCATGTGTGGATGCGAAGCAGCGGGGAGATGGTTAGCTTGAGCGGGAGAAACTTCGCCGCTCTCGTTTCGCGACAGCGGCCCGGGGGCTCATCGCGGCGCTGCACAGGAGAGAGAATGAGGCGCGCTCCGTCATTTTCATACCGCGGATCTCCTAGGGGAGTACGCAGCTGTCGCACCACCTGTCGAGCGCGCTGCTCTGTAGAGGATTCCTAGACGAGAGAACGCGGGGGAACCGTAGGAGATGAGAGAGAGGGGACGTGCATGCGCTGTGGGGGTGTGGGACGCGGGAGCCGCTCCGTAGAGTAGAGGATTCCTAGAGGAGAGAAAGGGGGTGAGCGTAGGAGAGGGGGAGGGGACGCACATGCACTGTAGTGGTGTGGGACGCGGGAAGGACGGACGGACTAAGCCCCCACTCCCCTCCAAACACATGCAAGCAAGATCAAGGAATGGAGTCAACCTGGGCGACAGACACCACCTGCCTAGCCATTGCTAAGCAGCCTCTCAGTGCTCTCGGCCATGACTCTGGTGACTGTAGTGGTGGTTGACGGCCTTATATTGTACTACAGTGTTCTGGTTCGCATAGTGGGTGCTTCCCTACTTCATGAAAGTGGCCGGACGCGGGACGCGGGACGGACGCGGGAGGGACGGACATAGCCCCGAACATAAGATGCTTCGCATCTAAAACGTATCGTACCGAAAATATCAATGTGAGCATACGTGGTCGCTAGCTACGCAAATAGACAGAAGACAACTGTTGCGCGATACGACACTTATGACAAATGCGACTGCAGTCTGAACGCGGCTTAACGCCATACGTTGCTAACTTATGCTTTTAGATGCGAAGCAGCTTATGGCAGGTTCAATCCGGTGGTGGTGGTGTGCGTCAAAGAACACCCTTACTGCGCATGCGCATACCCTCTTTACACACCTCCTCTCCTACGCTCCCCCCTCTCTCTCATCTAGGCATCCCTGCCCGCGGCGTCTACACCCCCACTGCGCATGCGCGTCCCCCTCCCCATATCTCTCCTCTCCTACGTGCACCCCCTCTCTCCTCTAGGCATCCCTCCTGCGGCGTTTACATCCCCATTGCGCACGCGTGTCCCCTCCCCCTCTCTCCTCTCCTACGCTCCCCCCACTCTCGCCTCGCAACGCCGACGCAGGCAGCGTCTGCTAGCGAGTTTCTTAATTGAAAAAAAAAAAAATTGGCCGCATATCTGCGTGCTTAGCTGCAAATGTCGTCGAAAGACGATAGTCTTGTGCCGGCCATACTGCTTGTTTTGCCTTGCCTCAGACAGCGCCTACTCTACGTTGAATTGGCCGCATCTGGCTGGCGTTGATAAAATAGAGGAGGCGCGCTGCGCCAGATATGGACGCCGTCGAAAAACATGAGCTTGTGCTGAACCAAGGGCCACTGCCAGCGGCAGCACCTTATCGTCGGCACAGGGCTTTTTCGTGCAAAGCGTCGCAGTTGGTGCACAGCATCGCATTTTCAGCATAGCCTAAAAAAACACTAGGGTCTTTAGAATTACGTATATGTGTATTTCCTAATAAAAGAGCACACGACCTGATACTTACATAATAATGTTGCGCCTCAGGTTTGCGTAGTATTTGTTTTTGATCGAATATGTTCACAAGTATGAACGCAAACACCAGTTCAAGATGACTGGGCGTTCAAAAAGTGGTTAAACTTTGGCTCAGCACCTGAAACGGGTGACAGACACACAGTTAGACAGACAGACCAAAATTTTTGCGTTGAAGTATCCCAAGAAAGGCTATCGTCTTTAAAAAGCGACTGCTCGCGCTGCACAACCGTTCACTGGCCACCCCGTATATATAGGCACTGGATCTTGACCTGCAAGGTAGTGCCGGTAAGAGATTTCTCCTGTGCGTTGTTGAACAATAAAAATTCGCAGCGTGCGCGTTAACCAAAAGCGGACTGCGGGTCTCTGTGTCCAGTCGGAGTCTTCTGTCTCTCATCGCCCATTAGCAGCGATTGGCATGTTCCAGTAGGAAACACCGGTCCATCACTGCGTGCTTTGCGCCTCCCCAGGTTTCTCCCCTGCGCAACGCAACGATGAGCGCCAGCGTCGACGCCGCCGCCAGTGTAAGCGTTAGCGCCCGCTGCTTCGCATCTACACATGGTTCCCTTTAGCGGGAGATGGTGTAATTTTTTTCCTCTTCCTCTCTCGTTTCCGTCCTCCTCCCTCTCACATCTCTATCACACGCCATTGCTATACATGGCTGGGCTATGCATGATACCTCATGCCAAATGCCACACATTACTATGCTACGATTTACCTTCTGCCTTCCTTCTTACCATCCCCCCTCAACCTCACAACATTCCTCACACTCAAATGCCTTTCCTGCCCCTTTGCTATACATGGCTATGTTATACTTTGTTTTGCGTGCGTGACGACAAGCGGCGTCAAATGATGACAGCATATTACCTTCCTCCTCCCCTCCCTTCCTCGTTTCTCTCCTCCTCCTTACCCTCACATCGCTTCTCCTCAGCCTCACTTTCCACCTCCTTATTATACATGGCTATGCTATAGATGGCTATGTGACCCGCCATGGCGGTCTAGTGGTTATGGCACTCGACTGCTAACCCGAAGGTCGCGGAAAAATCCCAGCCGCGGCGGCCGCATTTTCGATGGAGGCGAAAACGCTCGAGGCCGATGAGTTTAGATTTCAGTGCACGTTAAAATACCCGAGAAGGCCGAAATTTCCGGAGTCGTTTACTACGGCGTATAAATAGCATACGGAGTATGTGGTGTCTGAGATAAAAGCCACAGGCTTAGGGAGAGAAACACTTATCTCATTAGAGGATGGGAACTGAATTAAAAATAATTGGAGATTAACTTGATTTAAATAACTCGAGCTGCCTGTCACGATGTTGGAGGCTGTGTGTATACGGACATCTGGTAGAAGTTGCGCTCCGTCCGACAGCAGTGTAAGTTAATGACGATATCTTGATTCTTAAGCCGCGTTCAGACTGCAGTCGCATCTTTCATAAATGTCGTAACGCGTAACGGCTGTATCGTCAGTTTGCGTAGCTAGCGACCACGTATGTTCACATTGATCTTTTCGGTACGATACGTCTTTGCGACGCGCCAATCACCACTCTGAATGTGCGTTGCGTCCTCGCTACAATTTCAGCCTAGCAAGGTTCGCGTGTTTGGCCATGGCTGGCCTGGTTTGGCTAAAGGGAAGACGCTACGTGCGCTCACATTAACGCACATCGCGTCTGCGCTTTAGTCCGGCAAACCAACTGCACAGACACGCTACTGCATGTCTTTCAAGACGCGCATGAAGACGCGGAATCGGGGGAGGCCAGAATCCCCGCGAACGGAAAGTGAAAACCGAAACTGCTTTGCCCATTGGTCGTACGTAACGGTCGCATCTGTAGTTGTCGTAAAAGTCGCGGGCGCGGCAACATTTACGTCCCTTACGTTACGTACTTTACGCTAAATCCAGCAACGTCTGAACAAGCTCATTACGTTGCTTGCGCTTAAGCTTACGATCCTTACCGAGGATGCGTACGTTGCGCACGTAGTATGAACACGGCTTTACATTTCATTTCACTTCATTCTTTATTCCTTAAAGGCCCCAAATAGGGGTATTACATAAGGGGTGGGATTACAAAAATAGAAAAAATTGAAGTACACTTTGTACATTCCAAAGTGTGTTCGGTGAAAGCGTGTGGCCATTCCACTGACTATGCCATGTCTTTTAGGGGCGAAGCTCCTTAGGGCATAGGCTAGTCCGGCGTCGTCCATCGTCCTCGTCGTAGTAGCCACCTCTAGGTCTCAGAATGATCACTAGATGGCGCTGCGGTGCTGCTTAGCTAGTACGTGAATCGTTCGACCACATGCAACCCAGAATCATCCTAGGAACCAGCATCGCTGAATGGAAAACAGTCGCCCAGGTTGACTCCATTCCTTGATCTTGCTTGCATGTCTTTGCAAACTTCCCACTACGACCCGAGGTCTCAGAATAATCACTAGATGGCACTGCGGTGCCATCTAGTGTCGACCACATGCAACCCACGACCATCCGAGGAACCTGCATCGATCTCGTCTTTGCAAACTTCCCACTACGACCCATCCAAGAACCCCTAGGTCTCAGAATGATCACTAGATGGCGCTGCGGTGCTGCTTAGCTAGTACTTGAATTGATCAATAGATGGCACGGAGGCGCTCGCTGCGTGCTCTAGTGTGATAGGAAAGCGCTAGATGGCGGCGTTTTGTGCTCGAATCTGATTAAACGAGAGCATTGCGCTCGTTTAATCGGATACCGCTAGAGGCGCATCTCAGCTCGATTCTCATTGGATGGAACGATCGTTCGAGATCGTTCCATCCAATGATGTTCCATCCAATGATCGTTCGAGATTGGAGCTTCGCCCACTCATCATCATTCACTCCGTGGATATGCGTGGATTTTTTTTTTGTTTTACACTCTCACTGGGATAAAAATCAAACCAAATGTGTGCGTGTTTTCTTTTTTAACTTGTTACTGCGAATCGCAGCGAGACGCGAGACTAATCTTCCTCCGTTCGCATGCGTTAGTACTTTCTCGCGCATTGCGCATCGCTCAAGCGCCATCCGCGTTCCAGCGCTTAAATTGACGGACCCTTTGTAAATTGGAAAGTGTATACCGTGGACGGATGTGTCCATTGAGATGGCGTCGGTCAGAATGATTGCAATGGCTGGGCACAGCGACGCTACGCAAGCAAAGCGCGAGCTCTGTAGAGTCCGACGCGACCGCCGTCTGTTTGCGCACCCCGGCGGCCACCTGATTCCATGCCAGAGCTCGGATGGACAGACGGACGGAAAGACGAACGGACGGACGGACAAACGGACGGACGGACAGACGGACAGATGAACGGACGAACGGACGTGAGCATGAGACATTAAAGGCTTTCGCCTTAAAATTACACCATCTTCCGCTAAAGGGAACCATGATGTGAAGCAGCGGGGCTAATGCTTACACTGGCGGCGGCGTTGACGCTGGCGCTCATCGCGGCGTTGCGTAAAGAAATTTAGGGAGGCGCAATCACGCAATGATGGACCGGTGTTTCCTACTGGAACATGCCAATCGCTGCTAATGGGCAATGAGAGGCAGAAGACTCGGACTGGACACAGAGACCCGCAGTCCGCTTTTAGTTAACGCGCGCGCTGCGAATTTTTATCGTTCGACAACGCACAGGAGAAATCTCCCACCGGCACTACCTTGCAGGTCAAGATCCAGTGCCTATTTATAGGGGGGTGGCCAGAGAACGGTTGTGCAGCGTGAGCAGTCGGTTTTTTCAATCAAGAAACTCGCTAGCAGACGCTGCCTGCGTCGGCGTTGAACGGTTGTGCAGCGCGAGCAGTCGGTTTTTTCAATCAAGAAACTCGCTAGCAGACGCTGCCTGCGTCAGCGTTGCGAGGCGGGAGAGGGGGAGCGTAGGAGAGGATATAGGGGAAGGGGACGCGCATGCGCATGGGGGTGTAAACGCCGCGGGAAGGATGCCTAGAGGAGAGAGAGGGGGGAGGGGACGCGCATACGCTGTGGGGATGTGGTTGCCGCTGGGAGGGGATGCCTAGAGGAGAGAGATGGAGGAGGGGACGCGGATGCGCAGTGAGGGTGTTGACGCCGCGGGGAGGGATGCCTAGAGGAGAGAGAGGGGGAAGCGTAGGAGAGGAGAGAGATGGGCAGGGGACGCGCATGCGCAATGGGGGGGTGTAAACGCCACGGGAGGGATGCCTAGATGAGAGAGGGGGGGAGCGTAGGAGAGGGGGCGGGACGCGCATGCGCAATGCGTGTTTAAACGCCGCGGGCGGGAGGGATACCTAGAGCAGAGAGAGGGGAGTGTAGGAGAGGGAGGTGCGTGGGGGAGGGTTTGCGCATGCGCAGTAAGGTTGGTCAGGACGCACACCACCACCACCACCACCGGACGGACGGAAGGACGGACGCCGGACGGACACCGGACGGACGTGAGCATGAGACATTAAAGGCTTTCACCTTAAAATTTTTATGGTGAGAGTAATGCAGAAACTTCTTCAGTGAACTCAGATGAGCAGGTGACAGCAGCGATGTCGTAGGGAATGCCGTTCCAATCTACAGCTACACAAGGGAAAAAAGAAAATGAAAATGGGACAGTGACTTTGTGACGAGCAACATTTAAAGAATGGCCGGTGCGATGTGAAACTCGCTCTGTGAAATAATGATAAGCTAGAAATGCGACGTCTGTACGAAAGGGATGGCAAATGGGAGGTTGTTTTTAATGATGATACGCTAATGTCGTATGAATATGCTGAGTGAATGAACCTAGTAGCGCGATTTTGAACGGATTGAAGGGCATTGGTGAGGTAAGTTTCATGTGGGCACCAGATAGAAGAAGCGTATTCGAGTTTAGGTCTGATGAAAGATGTGTATGCTAAAAGTTTTACGTGGGGGGGGGGGGGGGGGGGGGAGCTTTTAAGTGACGTTTAAAGAATCCTAGCTTTTTGTTAGCAGATGCTATGATGTTGTTAATATGTAAATACCAATCAAGGTCGCTAGATATATGACACCTAAGTATTTGAATGATTTGACTGATTCAATGGGTTCATCATGTGTTATATAAGATGAGATGGAAGGTGTGCGACGACGGGTTATTGACATAACCTTGCACTTAGAAGGGTTTAGTAACATTAGCCACTCATCACACCAGTTTTGAATATTATTGAGGTCAGTTTGAAGCAAAATTTGGTCATTTGTATTAGATAAAGTACGATAAACAACCCAATGGTCTGCAAATATGCGAATATTACTAGAGACACAAAGGGGTAGATCAATAATACATATATTAAGAAAAGAAGGGGACCTAACATAGAGCCTTGTGGAACGCCTGATGTTACTGGGAGTGGGTTAGAAGAGTTATTGTTTATTAGATGCGAAGCATCTTATGCTCGTGGCTATGTCCATCCCGCGTCCCCCGTCCCCCCGTCCCGTGTCCCGTGTCCCGCGTCCGGCCACTTTTATGAAGTAGGGAAGCACCCATTATGCGAACCAGAACACTGTAGTAATATGAAGGCCGTCAACCCTACCACAGTCATCAGAGTCATGGCCGAGAGCACAGAGAGGCTGCTTAGCGATGACTAGGCAGGTGATGTCTGTCGCCCAGGTTGACTCCATTCCTTGAGTCATGGCCGAGAGCACAGAGAGGCTGCTTAGCAATGCATGACCAGGATTTGGGGACATTTGCACGTAGCGCCCTCTCTTGTCGGTGACAGCGGTGGCCTGCCGTAACTGAAAGGGGAAGTAGGCGAAAAAAATCATATCTCGTGAAAAAAGCTAGTTATCAAAAACGACTCCTGGTTCTACAAAGCAGAGGCTTAATTAAACATTCTGTCAAAATTACAGTGTCACACTACAAACCGCGTGGCTTCCCAGAGCGTTTAATATTTAACAATGGGTCCCATGTGTTTCCAATGGGGGGTGCTCAATTGCCTAGGGAAGCCACAGGCTTTGTAGTGCGATAATGAAATTTCTCCACAGTGTTCTAGTAGGTCTCTGCTGTATAGATCCCGGAGTCGTTTTTGATAACTAGCTTATTTCAAAAGATATGATTTTTTTCGCCTATTTCCCATTGAGTTATGGCAGGATGCGGTTGCTGCCGCCGAGAGATGGCGCCACGTACGAATGTCTCCAAATCCTGGGAATGGCTAAGCAGGTGGTGCCTGTCGCCCAGGTTGACCCCCATTCGTTGATCTTGCTTGCATGTGTTTCGAGGGGGCTTAGTCCGTCCCTCCTTCCCGCGTCCCGCGTCCCACACCACCACAGCGCATGCGCGTCCCCTCCCCCTTTCTCTCTCCTCTCCTACGCTCACTCCCCCCGTCCTCTCCTCTAGGAATCCTCTACGGAGCGGCGCGCACGACAGGTGGTGCGACAGCTGCATACTCCGCTAGGGGCGCCACGGTAGTTCCGCGGTATGAAAATGACGGAGCGCGCGCGCCTCATTCTCTCTCCTGTGCAGCGCCGCGATGAGCGCCCCGACCACTGCCATGAAACGAGAACGGCGACGTTCCTCCGGCTCAAGCTAATTATCTCCCCACTGCTTCGCATCCACACATGGTTCCCTTTAGCGGGAGATGGGGAAGTTTTTTTTCACAAATTGAGAGCGGTTAGGAATTGCTCACATCTTTCAGGGGTTTGGCGTCTTTGTTGATTCTAGGGATTTTTGTAAGGCCCTGGAATTGTTACATTACGCGTATTGTTTACAGGCGCTACTGAGTAATCACACATTTTCAACTTAAAAGGCAAAGGCTGTAGGAAAGGATAATCTTGGCGATTTCCTGCATTCTTTTCATTTAGAAGAGCTTTGGTGTTATGCTGAGCCGAGTGAAGGCGATAGCAGTTCTGTAACGCGAGAATGAAACTTTGTCGTCGTAAGTGTTTAACATGCACGCGCATATCATCGTGAGAGCCCTGAGTGATGGCTACTCTGCGAAACAAAGCGAAATCTTTTCTTGTAGTTCACAGATACAAGTGCGAAGTTCGCGCTCACTGCGTGCCTTCAATCACCGTACAAGGTCTCCATGTTAAATAACTACTGAACCAGGCGGCTTAGATTGAAACAGGTCGAGAGTGGGACTGAAAATTGGGTGAGCTTGTACGGATTCAGTATTATAAATACTGCGCGACTAAAAGAGACGAGAAGACTGGTTGTTTTTAGTCTTTCCGTCGTGCCGCTATCATAAGAGCAAAAAAAGTTACGAACATATTTGGCCAAGCGGGAAGCTGATCGCAAGTACAAAGGCAAGGCATACCTATCAGCCAGTAAAAAAAAAACAAAAAAAAAACGGGCAGATCCCACGCACTGTGGGAATCGATGTAATGCGAAGCAGCCAGGAAGGAGCAAATCATGCTTTACATATTTTGCATGTCATGTTTTAAATGTTAGGACCTGTCATTTATGTTCGTCATACAGTCACGTCGCGCAATACCAATTTTCGTGTATATCAAGCTAGCGAACTGGACGCAAGCGCACCATGAGCGTGGCATGTAAATGGCGCTGTAGATTACATGCATGCCAAGATTTTCATGTTACCACCTGCCACTTATGTTCGTTATACAGTCATGTCACTCAATACCAAATTTGGTGTATATCAAGCTAACGAAACGGCCGCGAGTGCGGCATGAGTGTGGCATGCAAGTCATGTCGCACATGACAAGTCATGATTTCCATATTACCACCTGAAGGAAAAGAAGTGTAAACTTAAGGGCTCGTTTGCTTTGTTTACAATATTAATTAGAACTAACAGACAGTGATGCCAAGGAAAGTATAGGGGATGTTATTAGAAGTATAATTGTATTGTAAATGTGAAGAAAAAAAAGTGGACGGAAAGATATCTTGCCACTGGCAGGGACCGAACCTGTGACCTTCGAATAACGCGTCCGATGCTCTACCACTGAGCTACGGTGGCAGGTGATCCCCCCTTCCACTTTATAGTGTATATATGTTCATTTAAACGAGGGCAGCGTCAGTCAGCGCCTCCTGTTGCCATTACGGCGAGTGTGGAACACTCTTCTTGCCTGTTGGCGTCACGTAGCACGTGAGAGCAGTGTGCGGCCCTTGCGTTATCATGGAGAAGGCTCTATGATCCAGATTCCCATAAGTCAAGGCGACGGCGTCGCACTGCATCACGCATGTGTTGGAGCACGCAGATAGTAAACTCCTGATTCACCGTCTGCCCGTGTGGGACGAACTCGGGGTGTATGGCACCTCTGGCATCGAAAAAACCTTTCAGCATCGTCTTTGTTTTGGTCTTCTGTCGCCGCACCTTTCTCGACACCAAATGAGCTTGTGGGCTGCCATACGGCGCTCTGCCTCTTTGTTTGAGGATCGTAATGAAAATACCATGTTTCGTCTTCAGCACTGATGCTGTCGACGAATGCAGCATCCTTCTCTTCCTCGGAGAGCAAATCAGCGCTCACTGATGCCCGCGTGTCCTTCTCGTCGTGCGTGAGGGAGGGCGGCACAAGTATGGCATTCAGCTTTCGTTTCCGGAAAGTTTTCCCGCAAAATTTGGTGGCATGGTTGTTTACTAATGTCTAGAGCATCCGATAGCATGCGGACTGTAATGGTGCGGTCTTGCTGTCCGATCTCCCGATCCGAGCCACGTTGTTTTTATTTCGTTAGGTTGCAGGACGCCCCTGCCTTGTGTCGTCTTCCAACGGCGTTCTCCCTGAAACGAAACTCTTGTGCCACTCGAAAACTTGTCCGCGTGATAATTTATCGTTGCTCTATGCGCCACGAAGAAGCGCCCAGCTTCACACAGAATTTTATGTTTACAAGCTGTTCGAGGTGGACACCCATCTCTCCACATTTACTCACAGTAGAATGCTCAGACTAGTGATAACGTATTTTAACGCGATAGCGTTTAAGAGCTCGTTTCGCACAAATTCCGGCGTCGGCGTCAGTGTCGGCGTCGTTGGTTGCGAGCGAAAAATAATCATCTTGTCCGTAACCGAAAAATCGAGAAAGATGCAAATAAAATAAATAATAAAAATTTCCGAGTCCGAGTGAGGATCCAACCCGGGTCGTCTGCGTGGCAAGCAGGTGTTCTACCACACAGCCTCGTCTCTGCTTGGAACTACAGTGAAAATAACTTCATCTGCTTGGAAATGCAGTGAAAAAAACTTCCATGCTTCGCAAACGCAAGCGTCCTTGATATAGGCGTCGCAATATAACATGTAATATCCCAGGAATATTGCGTGGTACAAGCGTACATTGTCATCGGGCGTCAGAATATGGGACTATCATAACGATTTCGTAGTTTAAAGCCGGCCACCCATTACAGACGGCACACACCTTACTGCGCGTATTCCCTTAACACCACGTAGTGGGTGCATAGCAAGTACACACTAAGTGGTTGAAGTAGGCACTCGGGACAGGAGGTCGCTATCGCGTTCAACTCTTAAAGGCGAAGATTAAGGGTCCCCCCAATTTTTTTTTCCTAGATGTAGTGCCATCTAGCGGCTGCCACAGCAATTGCCATAAATAGCTCAGGTGAGCCCGAAAAGATGGCGCTACACATACGCATCAAGATTTGTTTTGGGGAATCATTTCTAGAGAAGAAAACAGATCAATGTGGAAACTTTACGGACAAAGGTTGTAAGATGACCGCAAGAATTGACGTAGTTACAGGGACAGGTAATCGTGCAATGTGGCAACTAGTACACTCTATCTAGTACACTCTACCTGAACTTATTTTTCTAGATGGCGTTGGCTCGGCGCGGCTCCACATTGCCTTCTCCCACGACCGACTCTGTCCTACCAACCGTGCCGCTGCTCCTCCTCTCCTCTCCGCTTGACCACCTGCATGTTTCTAACCACAAGCACACCTCCGTCCTCGGCTATAGTATGCTGTGCTACACCCTCCCTCTTCCTCACCCTAACTTCACGTTCCCACCCATTCCTATACTGTACTATACACCGCTATGCTTTACCCTCCTCCTCAACTCGCTTTCCCATCCCCTTCGCTACATGCCTATGACATACTAGCACCTGCTTGACACATACCCGCAAGAATATGGTTATGGACTGCGTCTTCAATTTTAGTGGACCGGAGGTAAGTAGCGGCGATTGCCCAATTTCTGTGGCACATGCCCTCTTCGCTATGATGCGAGCATCAACGACTACGTTCAAGGACGGCTTTAACAGCTCCGCTGTTAAACGGCCGATCGCCTGCAAGCCCACGATCGACAGTGCATCAGTTATTGGAAGACACCGCACACAAATATGCGTGTGACGGACGCACCTTCGATGGCTCCCCATTTCTGTGTACATACCGGAAAGGAATTCGAGGGTGCTATGTGCCTAGAGTGTTGGAGCAGAAGTCTGTACCATCATAAATTAGTTCTATGCAGCGGTCTGCGAATATTCGAAAATTTCGAATAACGAATCGAATAGTTCATATTAGAAATAACCGACATTTTTCGTATATTTTTCGAATAATAGGCACCGACGAAACAAACCTCGAAGGAGCCAAACGTTGGAGCAGTGAAAGGGCTAATCTTTCTTGTTCTAATCATCGAATCGCAAAAGTAACAGCGCAAAAAACGACAAACGAATACGCAGAGGCAAACGAGCGCTGTTTGTTCGTCCGTCGTTTTTTGCGCTGTTATTTTTACGATCATGAATAACC